>JARBWK010000004.1:161164118-161369674 GCA_030556195.1 Anolis apletophallus
TAAAGTGATACAAACCAGATCCAGATTCATCATATCTATCATTCATGACACAGGAATCCAAAACAAGGAAACATACCGTGGAAAAGAATCCACTTCCTGCAAAAACTTCTCACATATTCCAAAGAGAGGTTCTGCCCTGTAAGGAAAATACGGTTTTTGTTTTGTTTTAAAGCGGGTGTGTAATCAAAGCACACAGGCTATGAACTGCGATGTAGTCACCTGGAGCCATTTTGGGAGCCTCCCCCGCCCCAAGGTCAATTGTAGCTTGCCCCAACTGCCTTCTAGAGGGCATTAGTATTTATATCGTATCTGCATTTTAAGCCCGGGGAAATTCAAAATGTTAAGTAACCTGGAAATAAATTCTGATCTGGCTTTCATGACCAGAATCACTGGGTTGCTGTGAGTTTTTCTAGGCTGTATGGCCATGTTCCAGAAGCATTCTCTCCTGAGGTTTCACCCAGGAGTTTCTGGAACATGGCCATACAGCCCAGAAAACTCACAGCAACCAAACTTCTGATCATATCGGGGTGTTAAAGCTTCACCTGTCTGTACACCTGTCCGGGGTGGGGGTGGGTGCCTAAAATGGTAAATATGTCTCTATTTCCCCTGCACTGGGGAGAGGGCATTTGAGGGCAAAAACACATTGGGTTTTTCCTGTGAGAAGGGAATATAGGGAGGCTGTGCCCTCTTAAGGTTTCCTAGGGAGTTAATGTGCCCCCAGGTTCCCAAATTGCTTGTCTTGTTTTAGAGCTACAATTAATGCTTCAAAAACCCAAAAGTTTGCATAGGAAAGGTACCGAAATCCACATGACTATAGTACCATAACTACTGTCTATCATTAATTTATTGCCTCTCAGGGCTTCCAAGGTCATGTAGAATACATTAAAGCCTTCTTTAAAAAACAAGTCAGGATGTATTTTGATTTGAGTGTTGAACTATATATCTGGAGCCCAACACTGGTTCCCCATTTGGCTATGGAAAGCAAGGAAAACTCTCTCAGCCCCAAAGGAAGAGAAAGACAACGTATCTTGATAAAGAAAAAAAAGCCCTTATGAGAAGCTCACCTTATTGTTGTCTTACACTGGAAACAGCAGCAACAATTTTACCCTCCAGTTATTGTATGTGGTTGCCCTCAAACCACCTGGTGATTTATGGCGACTCTATGAATTTCATTATTAGGTAAGGATTACTTAGATGTGTTTTGCCAATGTTTTCCTCTGAAATATAGCCTGACAGTTTCCCACCTAAGAATTTCCAAGATTAGGCAGAATTCAGTGCCTTTAGGGCAGGCATGGGCTAACTTTGGCCCTTCAGGTGTTTTGGACTTCAACTCTCACCATTCCTAACCGCTGGAGTTGAAGTCCAAAACACCCAGAGGACGGAAGCTTTCCCATGCCTGCTTTAGGGTATGAGGCAGGCTACCAGTGATGGCAACCATTCTGAATTTGAGATGAGACACTCACCCTCTTGTCGTTCGTACGGTGACAATCAACTGCAACGCCTTCGCCTGTAGCCTCATGTGGTGGATGATGACCACCTGCCGGTGTTCCACACCACTGTACATAAACTCCATCTTGTATGTTTCTTCCATGATCTAGGCAAGCGGAAACACCATTGTTCAATTCTGGCAGATTTCCCATTCAGATGTTGGTTTATATCAGAGATGGGGAGGCTTTGGGTTTGCTGAATCTAGCTCACTTCCTGATCCGCAAGATCCATTAACAGAACCAAGTTAAAAGACTGAAATCCAGAATTACTGAATATGGCATCCTTCAGTACATTCTGAGTCTAAGCACTTGTATTCATTTCTGGGATTGAACTTGCAATCTTTTCAAGCCATTCATTTCTATTTGCTATTGTTTTAGTTTTCTTTTTGCATCATTTTTTCCCAGTCGGAGATTGACAGCAATGCAATAAAATAGATTGTAGTAAACTGGACTTCTTTCAACAGTTGTCAATTGATGTGAAATGGTTCGTTTATATTAGTGATCTCATTGTGTATTGTTTGCATTCACACAGCCTGAAGCCGGGAAGAGAGATTAAGACTAATAATAATAATAATAATAATAATAATAATAATAATAAATTAATTAATGATTTATTCCCCACTTTTTATTTCCATAGAGACTCAAAACGGCACAAGAAAGACAAAAAGTGGGGGAATGAATGTTTTTTTGTTGCCAGCCTGCTTGAGTACTTCTCATAGCTATTGGGGGAAGAAGATGGTTTAAGCTTTGCATGCTTTGATTTTCTCAGTTGGCTTCTGCACTTTATTTATTTATTTATTTATTTGTTTGTTTGTTTGTTTGGATTTGTCCATCACCACTCCCATCCGGCTCGGGGCCAATCACAACACCAAAAACACAGTTAAAACATCATATATAAAAACACAGCAAATACACACAATAAAATCATCACATTAACGACCTATACCCATTGGGAGTTCATATTCCATTGGTATTATGGGATGGGGAATCTGATTGCCATCTGAGAGATAGTCCAGGTAGATTTTGCTTGTGGGCTCAGCTGTTTAACTGGGAGTGAAATGCCCTGTGGAACATTCTGTAGGGTTCCTATGCCCAGACCAGATCACAGCGATAATATTGTGCAGGCAAATCAAAATAACAGAGCTACCATTCCTTCTTCAATGACAGATTCCACCAGGGAAAATTTCTACACTGAAAAAAGCAAGTTGGTGTCCTTCCTCAGATTACAAAGTCCAGCTGCTAAGCAAGATGCTATGGTCAGTATTTTTGAGGCCTGGAAGTGTAAAATGGCATTTCCCTTGAGTTCCCAGCAACAAACCAGATACGAACTGCTAGCCTGTAACAGACATTGATAAATGCTTAGGTGCCCTCCTCTAATTCACAAAGGACTCGTTTACCAAGTTGCATCACAACTATTTCTTTTCTCCCTGTTAAATTTGAGCCCTGGGGTTCCAGGGCATTGAGGTTTATTCATCTTTCTGTCATCAGAAAGTCCCCATCACATGGTAAGAGGAAAGAAATCACCCTTCCCACCTCCAAGAGTTGTCTCATCGAAAGGCTGTATATACTCATGTAGGAGTCAGCCTCGTATATAAGTTGTGGGCACATTTTGGGGGCCAAAATACAGATTTTGATATGACCCGTGGATAATTCAGGGGTATTCCATGGAGAAGGGACCACTGCCCCCATTTTTTTAAAAATTTATTTATTTGTCACATTTCTACACTGCCCCTCTCAGCTCGAAGGCGACTCAGGACGGTTTACACAAGGCAGTCTCTGCCCTCCAATACAACACAAGCAAACAAACCAAATGATAACCATATAACAACAAATTAGCAAATTATAACATACAATTACAGCGTCATGTTGAAGTCACTTTCCGTCACATCGTCATCATTCCATATATCTAATTAACCGTTATATTTCATCAACAAATGCCTGCTCAAACAGCCAGGTCTTGACTTTCTTGCAAAATGTCAGGAGGGAGGGGGCTGATCTGATGTATCTAGGGAGGGCATTCCAAAGCCGAGGAGCCACCACTGAAAAGGCCCTGTCTCTCGTCCGCGCCAGCGAACCAACAGGGACACACTCCCCCTGTCAAGCTCCCGGCGTAGATCATCCACTAAGGCGACCAAGGCTGTCTCGGAACCTTGCCCCGGCCTATAACCAGACTGTGCCGGATCTAGATAATCCGTGTCTTCCAAAAATACCTGGAGTTGTGAGGCCACCACACGTTCCAGGACTTTGCCCAAGAAGGGAAGACTGGAAACAGGCCGATAGTGGACGAATTGAGTGGGGTCCAGTGATGGTTTCTTCAACAGCGGTTTTATAACAGCTTGTTTTAACCTCGCTGGAATGTTGCCTTCCCGGAGGGAGGCATTGACCACCACCTTTACCCACTCAGCCAATCACCCTCTGGCCTCCTTTAGAAGCCAGGATGGGCAGGGGTCTAGGATGCATGTGGTCGCTCTCATTCCTTCCTGGTCACTAAAAAAGGCCAGAACCGATGCTGTGGCGGAATTACTAATTGGGGTTGGTGATTCTTTTAAGTTATCCTGAGTTACTTTTAGGTCTTTTAGGTTACTTTTAGGTTATTTTTGTCATTCTACTCAGAGATTGTTCCTTTTTATATACTGTATATACGAATTAAAGTGTAATACATTGGCACATGGATATCATGGAGTTTGACTAAAATTTCTAGATATATCCATGACTATATACTAGGCATAGGCAAACTTTGGCCCTCCAGGTGTTTTGGACTTCAACTTCCACAATTCCTAACAGCCTACTAGGAATTGTAAGAGTTGAAGTCCAAAACACATGAAGAACCAAAGTTTGCCCATGTCTGGTACATACAGTAACTGCTGTTCTCTCTCCATTCTCCTGCACACGCCACTTTACCTGCTTTGCTGCAGTTGATGCCAGGGCGTTCTGTTTCAAATACAGGGGTGCAGCTACATTCCACAGCTTCTCCTCAAGAGCCTGTAGGGGAAACCAAAAGCCATTGCAATAGTATCCTCACAAAAAAGGTAACCAGCAAGTAACCATTTGGTAAAGAATACAGATCTAACAGATTATGCTGTTTTGCTTTTGTTTTTAGTACATTAAGAATAGTTTCCAGGATGGGTACAAAAGGCCTGGCTAGCCCCACATTGTACTTCTCCCAGTAACCAATCATCTTCTCCCAGTAACCAATCGAGTGGCAGGGTCAAGTCTCTTTGAAAAACGAATTGGAGTGTGGAGTTCCTCAGGGTGCCATTCTATCTCCCACCCTCTTTAATATCTACATCCAGCCCCTGGCTAATATTGCTAGGAGCCATGGGTTCTCCTGCTACCAATACGCAGACGACACGCAGCTGCTCTTGAAGCTTGACCCAGGGTCATCATCAGTACCGGACAGTTTCAGCCTAGGATTGAGGGCGGTGACGAGCTGGCTCAGGGCATATAGACTCAAGATCAACCCGGCTAAAACGGAGATCCTCTGGCCGGGTCGTCCCGACCCCCGCCCACCACTTCCACTCTTCGAGCGCGAGTCCCTGGCTCCAGCCCGGCGGTGAAAAGCCTGGGAGTGATCCTAGACGAAAATCTCACGATGGAGGCCCAGATCCAGGCTGCAGCTAAGGGCGCCTTTTTCCATCTCCGTAGGGCCCGTCGGCTGGCTCCCTACCTTCCACCAGAGGCCTTGAGAACAGTGGTCCATGCCACTGTCGTCTCACGCCTCGACTACTGCAATGCCCTATATGTGGGCCTCCCCCAGACAACAACTAAGAGGCTGAAACGTATCCATAACGCCGCAGCCAGACTCATTACTGGGTCATCAGTGAGGGATCACATTTCCCCCATTCTTAAAGAACTTCACTGGCTGCCCCTAGAGTTCAGAGCCCTTTACAAACTCCTGGTGCTCACCTTTAAAGCCCGGCACAACATTGGGCCTTCCTATCTGAGTGACCGGCTGACGGCCCAATGCAGCGAGAGGCCAGCACGCTCCATCAACGGTGACCGCCTGACTACCCCTGGAGTGCGGGAGGCTAGACTGGCGGAAACTCGGCGGAGAGCCTTCTCCGTCGCGGCCCCTTCGACTTGGAACTCACTGCCGCCCACCCTCAGAGCCTCTCCGACTCTATCTGGATTCCGGCCAGCCTTGAAGACCTGGCTCTTCCGCCTAGCGTTCGGGACTGGCTCGGTACCCTGGACTACCTGAGCCACCCCTCCTGTTCATATTCCATGTTTTTAAACTGTTGTACATTGTTCACCCTAGGGTTTTAACTGTTGTAAGTCGCCCGGAGCACCGCCGGTGGAGGGCGACTCACAAATATTAAAGTATTATTATTATTATTATTATTATCTTTGTTGTTGCATGACTTCAAATCGATTCCATCCTACAGTGACCCTAAAGCAACCTTATCATGGGGTTTTCTTGGCAAGGTATGTCCAGAAAGAGTTTGCTATTGCCTTCTTCTGAGGATGAGAGTGTGATTTAGAATCATAGAATCCTAGAGTTGGAAGAGATCTCGTGGGCCATCCAGTCCAACCCCATTCTGCCAAGAAGCAGGAAAATCGCCTTCAAAGCACCCCTGACAGATGGACATCCAGCCTCTGTTTAAAAGTCTCCAAAGGAGCCTCCACCACAGTCAGGGACAGAGAGTTCCACTGTTGAACGGCTCTCTCATACAGTTAGAAAGTTCTTCCTCATGTTCAGGTGGAATCTCCTTTCCTGTAGTTTGAAGGCATTGTTCCACATCTTAGCTTCCAGGACAGCAGAAAACATGCCTGCTCCCTCCTCTCTATAACTTCCCCATACATATTAATCCATGGCCCTCATCATGTCTCCTCTCAGCCTTTTCTTCTTCAGGCTAAACATGGTCGGCTCTTTAAGCTGCTTCTCATAGGGCTTGTTCTCCAGACCCTTGATCACTCGAGTCACCCTCCTCTGGACACATTCCAGTTTGCCAACATCACCCTTCAATTGTGATGCCCAGAATTGGACACAGTGGGATTCCAGGTGTGGTATGACCAACGCAGAATAGAATAGAGGGGTAGCATGACTTCCCTGGATGGTTTCCCTTTCCAGAAAAAAAATTACTCACCGCTCCCCTGGAAATTTATTTTTCAAAATTTAATAGCAATTAAATAGAAAGGTATATGTATTAATGCAGTGGTTCTCAACCTTTCTAATGCCATAACCCCTAAATAAGGTTCCTCATGTTGGGGTGACCCCCAACCATATTTTTGTTGCTACTTCATAACTTATTTTGCTACTCTTACGAATTCTAATCCAAGTATCTAATATGCAGGTCAAAGCAAAGGGGGCGGGGCCAAAGAAGAGGGCTGTGCGACCCCTCCTAAATAGCCAATTGTTCACCGCTCCCTTAAAGGGGCTCACCACCGCCGATTTCCCGAGCCTCCCACCGCCCCCTTGGATCGCCTCACCGCCCACCAAGGGGTAGTACCACCCACTTTGAGAATCAGTGCACTACTCTTATTTATGCAGGCCAAAATCCCATTTTTAGCTCCCACATCACGTTATTGGCTCATGTGCACCTTCCTCCCTATGAGGACTCCAGGATCTTTTCCACACGCTTTGCTCTCGAGCCAGGCATCATCCCCCTTTCTGTATCTCTGCATTTCAATTTTTCTACTTAAGTGGAGTATCTTGTATTTGTCCCTGTTGAACTTTATTTTGTTAGTTTTGACCCATCTCTCTAATCTGTTAAGATCGTTTTGAATTATTGCTCAAGGTTACCGAAAAGGATTCATGGCTGAGCAGGGATTCATAGAATCACAGAACTGGAGAAGGCCTCAAGGGCCATCTAGTCCAACTCATTTTGTTATTTTGAACACAGAATCAAAGCACCTCTGACAGATGGCCATTTAGCCTTTGCTTTTAAAAGGCAGCATGTTTCACTCTAGATTTAAACACTTGCCTCCAAAGTTATAGTCCAAGCCACTACACTGTTCTGGCTCCATCATTTTACTACAATTTCTGCAGATATCCAGCATATCCAGTTTGTGTTTGCCTTCCTCAGAGGTTGAGATAGTGCAACTAGCCCAAGATATAATACGAATGGGCAAGTCAAAGAGTTCCTCCAGTGTGGAAAAAGGAAGTCAAGTTCCAGTTCAACTTGCTTTGAGCCACAGAAGAGTTATTTCAGGATTTTTGCTTGAGTTTAACAGGCAAGAACATCTTTCGTCATGCAGTGGAAAGAGCAGCAACAGAACCAGGGCTTGCATGTAAAGAGAAAGGCGCACCTTAATGAGAAGCAGTTGGCAGCGAAGGTAAGCGGCACAAAAGTCGGCCATCCCAGCCAAGTCGGACTGGAGTTCTCCAAATCTTTGGAGGTCTCTTGAGGGAGAAAAAAAATAAAGGGGGTGAAGAGAAAATAATGTATTCCTTAGTGGAAGATTATTGGTTTTTTAATTTATTTGTTCACCTTTAAGCGCCACACTTTCTGACAGCATGGGATTCAATGCAGTCTACTATTATGTAAAAGCCCAACACAACTAAAAAAAACTATTAATATAAAAATTGAAAAACAGTTTGTTCACAACCTATCCCTGTTTCTGATTGCTACGTAGCTCTGGCTTGTTGTGTCACTGGAACTATGGCTTTTGTGCAGCATGTTTCCTCAGACATCCATTGTGAAATAGCAGCTGGCAGAAGGAGTGGGAGCAATAAGCCATCATTAGCACAAGCCATGGCTTAAGGTGATGTATAAGCTCACATATTTTTAAAAAATGCATGGAAGAAAGGGACTCCTCAAAATAACTTCAAAAACAAGTGGCAAGAAAAGATAAAAAACATTATACAAAATCATAAACACAAGCCTCAACAGTTTCTGAGGTTCTGCACTCTGACAGACTTCTATACTCAAGCTCATTTAATGCTCAAACACACTTCTCTAACTGACATTCCCTGTCATCCTGTTTAAACCTGAACATTCTAAACTGTCACTGAGTCAGTCATGTGACCTGCAGCCCCTCCCAGTGCTTTAGGTATATAGAGATAAGGAAACTGCAAATCAAATAAGACATATACTTATACAATTCAAAGTGCTGGTTTTAACTTTTAAAGCCCTGAATGATTCTGGCCCAGGTTACCTGTTCGAACGTATTTCCTTTTATGAACCATCACGAAGCTTAAGATCATCAGGAGAGGCCCTGCTCTCGATCCTGCCACCTTCGCAAACGCGGTTGGTGGGGACGACAGGGCCTTTTCAGCAGTGGCCCCCCATCTGTGGAACCCTAGGGACATCAGGTTGGCCACCTCCCTCCTGTCCTTTAGAAGACAACTGAAGACCTGGCTCTGGAACCAGGCATTTGACTAGAGGAGAATGGCAATATGAAAGAGAAACTTTCTTGGGCATTGCGACACTGGATTCTCCTGGCTTGGCTTTGGCGTATTGGCATGTTAATTTATTGTTAATAAATTGCTGAATCTGTATAATGTTTTTAAATGGATTTTATAGTTTTAACTGTGATTTTATTGGTATATATATTTATATGTGGATAGCATCTTCAGATGCTTATGTAAGGCCGTCCTGAGTTCCCTTGTGGGGAGAAGGGCGGGATAGAAATGTATGTAATAGTAAAGTAGAATTGTTGATTTACAGAAGAGACGCCAGGAGAAAGTGCTACATAGCATAGGCTCAGAATAGCGATACACTTGGTATCTTGCCAGCCGCAGTTGCAGCACAGAAATAGCCACTGCGATTGGTCTAAAAAGGTACAGCTACCATTGGTTCAGAGAAAGCACAGCTGTGATTGGTTTAGAATAGTGCCATGTGCGTTTGTTTACAAGTTAGCTTTCCCACTTGGCTGGCTCCCTGGTGGGAACACAAGAGAAATGTTTCTTTTTGGGGACAGCTTGCACACATAGAGATAGCATTAACAATTGAATGGTAATTAAAACTGTGCAATGGTTGTCAGCCAGTAGGAGAAAGATGACACAATGCTTTAATTGATTGGTTGATGTCAGATCAGCTTACAGATGTTAGCCAGTGAGACAGGATGAATTTTGCTTTTTCACTGGGGCAGGTCTCAGAATTGCCTCCATTGCTGTATAAAATCTGTTTACTGGAAGGGAGGGTCTATTCTGTTCTTGCATGACTTTACACTTTTTCGCCATAGAGCAGACCCCTCAGCTGTTGTATTGAATAAACTGAGTTTCCTGAATCCTGAACAAAGTTGTCACGCTACCTCCGAATTCAAGCGCCGCCAGATCATTAATGAAGCCTGAGACAAAGGGTATTGCTTGGGGGGCTTTGGAAATGTCCAAATTACCACCCTTTGTTTCCTACAATAGTAATAATAATATACTTTAGGTTATTAAATGACACAATACAAAATAGACAAACATCATATAGAGGAGGCTTGAGAAGGTTGCTTCCCCGAACAGTTTTTGAACCTGCAGCAGATGCTTTAAACTGGAAAAGAATGGTTTGGGACAATTACCGGATGGTAAACTCAAGCAGCTCCTGAATGCCCTGTGGGTCTAGATGCTGAAGATTGAACACTCTTTCCAAGCTCTGCTTCAGAAATTCCTGGGAAGGGTCTTCCTGGAGAGTAAGGCTGGCAGACACAGGTGAAGATGCCAGCTTTTTCCCAGGTAACTAAGCAAAAGACAGGAAGAGTGGAGAATGAAAAGCCAAGTCCAGCAAACTGCACTCTGTCCAATTAGTATATGCATTATCTTGGAATTTCCACCTGTCTGTCCACAGATGGACAGGTAAGTGGAAATGGGATTTGAGCACCCACAGATTTTGGCACCCACAGATTTTGGTATCTATGCGAGGGAGGTCCTGGAACCTCCCCAATGAATATCAAGGGCCCACCATATCCTATTGCAAAATATCAGGTACCTTTTAGGACCGGGACCAGCATTTGTTTTAAAGTCCTTAG
Organism: Anolis apletophallus; assembly: GCA_030556195.1. NCBI lineage: Eukaryota > Metazoa > Chordata > Lepidosauria > Squamata > Anolidae > Anolis > Anolis apletophallus. Next base: position 161,174,504 of record JARBWK010000004.1, read on the forward strand.
CAGAACAGAAATGCAGAGATGTCTCCAATTGCAATGTCAAATTACTCAAACTTAAAATATCTGGCTTACTCTCAAGGCAGGGACGAGGTGTGAAAGGCTATCTCGAAGGTAAGTGTAGTGCCGAAAAGTGTGGTCCGAGAACAGGGCAGGCATCGTTGGACACGATTTGGCAGCGTTGAAAATGAAAACCAAGACTGCAATGTCTGATTGCCCATCAGGTTAAGAAAATAGATCTGGAATTCTAGAATGACTGAATGCAGGTACAGGGAAAAACCTTAACTGAAAGAATGAGAGAATGTGGGCCACGGAATGGTACAAAAGCATTGTTGCAAACAGATTATTCGAAGTACAAATAATAATAATAATAATAATAATAATAATAATACTTTATGTATACCCCGCCACCATCTCCCCGAGGGGACTCGGGGCGGCTTACATGAGTCCAAGCCCAATGATACATAATAAAACAACACAGCAGCAAATAATAAAACAATATAATCAATATAACTTACACATAAGCAATAATAGACAATTTGACATTTGAGCGTGCCAAATTTGTTCATATCACTCATGATATTTCTTTGCATTGGGAAATATGTTATGTGATGAAAAGAATATTTATAATTTTGATATAGAAAAAAATGTAAAATGTTAAAGATTTCCTGGAAAACTCTTAAATCACGCTGGAATGCAGGGAGAATAAAAAGGATACAAGCTGGATCATCCATGTCAGGTTCTGGGGTATCAAAGAAAGGGTGAGTGCCCAACAGCTCAGGAGCAAGTGGAAGCACAAGGGTTGGATGCCTGCCTCCGAGGAACTTTAAGCACCTGCAAGATACAGAACCAAATGTAAAACACTGCACGCTCCATTCCTCTTTAATAAGAACTTATTCACAAAAGTGTCTAACAAGTCCAGGACTAAATAAATGAGCCTCTTTTTGCGAGCTGCCTTGGGTCTACCTCCAGGGGAATGCTGATAGATAAATGGAACAAAAAAAGAAAAAGAAAAGAAAAAAAGAGTCAAGTAAGATTTTAAGGCATGTTTTTTTGCTTCCAAAATGAGTATTGTTTTGATGACAGATTGTTGACATCTGAATTAGTACCATTTTTAAAACAAATAAATAAATGAGCCATTCACAGAATCATAGAGTTGGAAGAGACCTGGTGGGCCATCCAGTCCAACCTCATTTTGGCAAGAAACAGGAAAACCACATTCAAAGCGCCCCTGGCAGATAGCCAACCAGCCTCTGCTTGAAAGCCTCCAAAGAAACGGCCTCCACCACACTCTGGAGCAGAGAGTTCCACTGCTGAACAGCTCTCACAGTTAGAAAGTTCTTCCTCATGTTCAGGTGGCATCTCCTTTCTTGTCGTTTGAAGCCATTGTTCCACTGCTTCCTAGTTTCCAGGGCAGAAGAAAGGAAGCCTGCTCTCTCCTCCCTATGACTTCCCCTCACATCTTGATACACAGCCCTTATCATGTCCCCTCTCAGCCTTCTCTTCTGCATGCTAAACATGCCTAGCTCTTCATAGGACTTATTCTCCAGAGCAGGGCTGCCCAGGAAGTCGATCGCGATCGACCAGTCGATCCCAGGACCAAAGGAGATCGATCCCAGCCGGATGGGGTGCTTCTCAGAGGGGGGCGGAGACAGGCCGCGCCAAGCCCCACCCCCTCCCCCGGCTTCGGCACTCCCAGCAGCTTCTCCAGGCTTGAGGATGGCAATGCCAAGCAAGTGGTGGCATAGCTAGCACAAGGCTGGCTTGGCATTGCCATCCTCAAGCCTGGAGAAGCTGCTGGGAGCTCCAAAGCCAGAATGGAGGGCGGGGCTGGCGGCTGGCTCCGCCCCTGGCTCCGCTCTACCAGCAGCTTCTCCAGGCTTGAGGATGGCAATGCCAAGCCAGTGGTGGCATAGCTAGCACGAGGCTGGCTTGGCACTGCCATCCTCAAGCCTGGAGAAGCTGCTGGTAAAACGGAAGCCAGAGGGGGCGGAGCCAGGCCACGCCAAGCCCCTCTCCAGCCTTGAGGAGGTAGGTAGATCTTTCTGACTTGGTTTTATTATAAGTAGCTCGCATGCTGAAAAAGTGTGGGCACCCCTGCTCCAGACCCTTGATCATTTTAGTCGCTCTCTTCTCGACACTTTCCGGATTGTCAACGTCTCCCTTCAATTGCGGTGCCCAGAATTGGACACAGTGTGATTCCAGGTGTGGTCTGACCCATTCTGTATCTTTGCATTTCATTTTTTTCTGCCTAAGTGGAGTATCTTGCATTTGTTTCTGCTGAACTTCATTTTGTTAGTTTTGGCCAATCATCTCTCTGATCTGTAAAGATCGTTTGGAATTCTGCTCCTGCCTTCTTGAGTATTGGCTCTCCCTCCCAATTTGGTGTCTGCAAACTTGATAATTTTGCCTTCTAACCCTTCATCTAAGTCATTAATCAAGATCCTGAACAGGACCGGGCCCAGAATGGAACCCTGCTGATGGCACTCCACTCCTCACTTCTTTCCAAGATAAAGAGGAAGCATTGGGGAGAATCACCCTCTGGGTTCGTCCACTTAAACCAATTACAGATCCACCTAATCGTAGTTTTACCTGGGCCACATTTGACTAATTTGTTTGCCAGAAGGTCATAGGGGACCTTGTCAAAGGCCTTACTGAAATCCAGATATGCTACATCCACGGCATGCCCACTGTATTTAATTTATATAGCTAATTGTAAAGAGCCAGTTTGATGCAGTGCAGGGCTGTCCAACAGGCGGCCCGGGGGCCGTACACGGCCCCCGAGCCCCTTCCCTACAGCCCCCTAACCCCCTGCAAGACATCAGTTTTTGTTTTTGTTTTTTAAAATGATCTTGGGGGGGGGGGCGAGGAGGGGCGGGGCCGATGCGAGTGAGGAGGAGGCGGACGGAAGCCACGTCAGATGCCTGGGGGCGGGACTTCCCCCCGCCTGTTCCTCGCTCGCACAGGGCCACTCACGGGCTTGCGCGCCAGGGTGGGATCAGCGAGCCGCCCTCCGCCGTGTCCCTAGCTCTTGCAGCGGCCGCGCCTGAAGGAAGGTAAGCTCCCGGGCGCGGCCGCTGCAAGAGCTAGGGAGACGGCGGAAGGCGGCTCGCCGATCCCCCGGCCCGCCTCCCGCCCTGGCGTGCATGCCAGGCATCTTGTGCGACCCGCCCCTTTTCGGCGGGGTGACATCAGGTGCCGAAAAGGGGCGGGTCACACAAGATGCCGGGCATGCGCGCCAGGGTGGGAGGCGGGCCAGGGGATCGGCGAGCTGCCCTCCGCCGTCTCCCTAGCTCTTGCAGCGGCGCCTGAAGGAAGGTAAGCCCGGGAGCTTACCTTCCTTCAGCGCGCAAGAGCTAGGGACACAGCGGAGGGCGGCTCGCCAATCCGCCCTGGCGCAAGCCCCGGTATCTTGCGCGACCCGCCCCTTTTCGGCAGGGCTGGGTCTGACGTCACCCCGCCGAAAAGGGGCGGGCCGCGCAGGATGCTGGGCATGCGCGCCAGGACAGGAGCGGCCCTGCCCCCCGCGAGCAGCCATGCCCGCTGCGGCCACGCCCCCCAAGGTGATCAGTCACCTGAATTCCGGCCCTTGGGCCCGAAGAAGTTGGACAGCCCTGATGTAGTGGAAACCCTAAGGAAACCACACTCTCTCAGCCTCAGAGGAAAACAATAGCAATAATAAGAATAATAATTTTTATTTATACCCCGCCACTATCTCCACAATGGGGACTCGGGACAGCTAACATGAGGTCAAGCAAAAAATAAAACACAATAAAATACAGAATACAGAATACAGAAAACAAAAATTACATCAGAAAATAATTACAATAGCAAAATAAAATAATAAAGCAAATTCACATAATATAAAATTGAACAGGATGGGCAGGCCAAATGGATGAAATAAAATGATAAAATAATAAAACTCTGGGTGAGGTAGGAATAAAAATATGTAAGTGAGGTGAGTCCTCTGGACAAATCTAGCCAGGGGGACGGACCTCATAATAGGTTTATCGTAAGTCAGAAACAAACTGAAGGCACACAACAACTGTATACCAGCGTTCCAAAATTGATAACTTTCTGTTGTGATGTTCTAGAGCTCTCCCTATCCCCAGCCAGAATGGCCAACAGCTAATTCAGTACTGGCCTAATTGCATCCCAAAACCTGGCTTAAAATCTTTCATTTGAAATATTAAACATGCTGAATATGCTATTCAAATAGGTTATTCTGCAAATGACAACCGCTGAAGCCATCATTATTTCTATCCAAAGGAAGAGTGAGAGCCACACTTACTTCCAGATGGAATCCCTGTCAGTCGGATACTTGGTCAAGTTCTTCAGCAGCTCAACCAGAGCAAGATGGATGCCTTCTTTTGTTGAGACGTTGGTGCAGCACAGAAGCTCGTGGAGAGCTTCCCGGATGTCTCTGGAAGAATCCTGAAGTAATATTCAAAACATTTAGAATAACGATGCATAACTAAGATTAGGTTTTTTTTACTCAGTAGCCAGTTTGGTTTTATCCAATTTGGGTCCCTAGGTGATATGAAACGGCAACTCCCATCACTTCTGAATATCTGCCATGATGACTGAGGATAATGGGAATGGCAACCTAACAGCACTTGTGGTTCTGAGGTTGGGGAAAAGCTATAAACATTTTAAAGTCAAATATCATATCCACAAGTCCTGTGTAGCACGCTAGCCATGGAACACCTTTTTACCACGGGCCTTGAGTTTGACACGTGAACTAAAACATCAAAATCATCAATACACATTTAATTAATAAAACACATATTTAAGAGTCACTGTTTTGGAAAAAATGGCATTCATAACCTTTTTTCAAAATAGAAAATGATGTTATATCCTTTTGGCAAACGTGAATCTCCACGAACATCTGGAGAGCACCTTTTGAAAACCACTAGTCAAGAAAAGGCACGACCTTGTTAGAAGTCAACCCTTTGAAAAAGTGATGTTCACAAGCATTCTGTAATGGAACACAGGGAAATCAGCTGTTAAACTGATGAACCATGTCTTTGAAGTGCCAGGGACAAAGACGTGCCACTCCACAAAAAACATATATTTATTTATTTACAGTATTTATATTTTGCCTTTCTCACCCCGCAGGAGACTCAGGGCAGATTACAATGTACACATACATGGCAAACATTCAATGCCATAGACACATATATAGACAGACACTCAGAGGCTATTTAACATTCCAGCTTCTGGCCACCAGGGGAGCTGTCGCTTCCTCATTCTTTGCATACTTCCTGGAGATTTTTATGGCCTCGTAAATCAGTTAAATTAGCCTCCCCACAAAGTGGTACCTAAATTTCCTACTTGAGAGATGCAACTGACTTTCGGGCTGCAAAGGTCGACAACAAGCTGCACAATTTTGGTCGGGAGCTCACTCCGATCTGGGCTGGCTTCGGACTCATGATGTATTTACTCTCTACTCTCTACGCTTGTCCTGCATATTTTTCTTAGATTTATCACCAATTTTGGAGTATATTTACCGTTGAACTTGAGTCCCAGTTGGCTTATGGACTGAATCACTTCTTTCAATTTAATCCTAATTATTCGGACCACTGATATTACATCCCTTGGACTTTGGATTATTTGGACTTTTGCCTTTGCCTACAGATGGTATTCTATATGCGTCCTATTTGTCATCTTTTTATACATGTTTAAATAAGAATCATATCATTGTTATACACTACTTGGCTCAGTTCTTCGTGTATGCATGATAATTAGTTATCTAGAGTAGCTATGTGCTAACTTAGTCATCATTCCTTATCAACAGTCCATAGTCCAAAGTCTTTAAGTATATATCTTATGAAAATTCTAAACTGTATCACTGTATTTACTGCTTCTCAATGCAAACATGTAGTAAACTACTCCTGCCTAAGTCCAAAATACGAACTGCTTCTACTGAAGTCCAAAAGCATACTGCATCCACCTCCACTGAGGTCTAAAGCGAACGGCTAATATTGAAATCCAAAAGCATACAGATAACAAAATGGAACCTTAAGTCTGAACATGCTCAGAACAAGCACGTCTATAGCTCCTCCCACATCTAAGAGGTACAGTCAAACTGCCAAATCAATATATACATACAATATAGGTTAGCAATTATATACATTAACAAAGAAATAGTGAAAGCTTGAAAGGTTGCTATTTCCAATACACTGAGTATGAGGAGGGTCAACTGTAGTTACAGACCATCCAAGCCTATGTGGTTAGTCCTGATTAGAGTAGAGCCATTTGATGCATTGTTAAATGGTGGATGGCCTAATCCAATTTGGGACTAACAGTGGAATTTAGGCTGACATGAAAAGGATATATTTGAGGAACTCCTTTTCTGCAATCATGAACTGAATATGCATGTTGCATGACAAGCAAGCAGAATAGCCCATATAAGGGGCCTTATATAGGATTATGTCACTAATAAGATTCCAACCAATGGATTTTTCTATCTCCACTGTGGCACTAAACAAGTCATATGCTATGGTTAAGACTATCTCTGTCTTGGAAAAACATAACTGGAAGTGATGGCGATAAATGATTAAAAAGAAGGGACGAGAAGAGGCCATGGCACATTCCTAAGCCCTGACTGGGTGGCTACGGGCCAGCAGGTTGAAGGTGAACCTGTCGAAGACGGACGGACTGTAGCTGGGTCGCCCCAGGGGGGAAAGGGAGCTCTGGCTGCCAATAATGGATGGTGAGGTGGTTAGCCCATCGCCTCTGGTTAAAAGCCTGGGGGTCCAACTGGACCCTCTGCTGACGATAGAGGCTCAGGTCTCTACCGTGAGCAGAGCAGCGTTTTTCCACCTGCGCCAGGCAAGGCGGCTGGCGCCCTACCTTTCCGGTGATGGCCTGGCCACGGTAGTCCAGGCCATGGTCATCTCGAGACTGGACTACTGTAACGCCCTTTACATTGGCCTTCCTTTGTCGGTAACCCGGAAACTGAAGATGGTGCAAAATGCTGCGGCTCGACTGCTGGCTGGAGTGACACTACCGTGCCACATCACAACAGTCCTACAGTGCTTGCAATGGCTCCCTATCAAGCACCGGATTGTCTTCAAAGTGCTGGTGCTAACCTTTAAGGCCTTGCATGGTCTGGGGTCAGTGTACCTGAAGGACTGCCTTTCCCTGCATGTTCTCCAGAGACCACTATGGTCCATGGATCAAAACCTACTAGAGGTTCCATCACTTAAGATATGCCGCTTGTCATCGACGCGACAGCGCACTTGTTCTGTACCAGCGCCTACCCTTTGGAACGCCCTCCTGGAGAAGGCACGAGTAATAACTGATCTACAGGCTTTTCAGAGGGCCTGTAAGACCAACCTGTTCCGTTAGGCGTTCAATCTCTAAGCTGTAACCCCTATTCTGGTCTTAATCTGTTTTTATTATGTTTTCAAGTATATTGTATTTTGTTGCTCATTGCTGTGAACCACCCTGAGCCTTTTCGGGAAAGGTGGTATATAAGTAGAAATAATAAATAAATAAATAAATAAATAAATTTATGTTGTTTGAACTATTAGTCAAACTAAGAGATTATGTTTAGAGCCGATGAAGAAAAAACACAGACAGATAAATCATGGGGAATATCTAAATTGGTGCCTAAACCAGTGTTTCTCAACCAGTGTGCCGTGGCACACTAGTGTGCCGTGAGCGATCATCAGGTGTGCCACGAGAAAAGATCTCTGCCCCCCTTCCTTCCCCCCTCCTCCTGCCGAACTCCTGCTGCTTGAGAGAGGAAGAGGAAGGGATGGGCGGCCGCAAAGAAAAAGAAGGGACTGGGGCACTGCCTCCTTTGGCCGCTTCCCCAACCAGCCTCCAATCTGCCATGACTCCCGCCATGACTCCCGCCATGACTCCCACCCCTTGCTTGTTGAAGCCGCGCGGAGGAGCCCCGCCTACTGAAGCCCGTCCACTGCTCATGCTCCTCTGTGAGAGAGCTGAAGCCGGGGGGAGGGGGGGCATGACACAGCCTGGCTCCACCCCCTCCCCCCGGCTTCAGCACTCCCATAGCTTCGACAGCCTTGAGGGGCAGTGCCAAGCCAGCGATGGCAGAGCCAGCACAATGCTGGCTTGCCCTCAAAGCTGGTGAAGCTGTGGGAAAACTGAAGCGGGGAGGGGCAGGGCATGGCGTGGCCTGGCTCCGCCCCCTCCCCCAGCTTAAGCGCCCTCACAGCTTCGCCAGCCTTGAGGGGGCAGTGCCAAGCCAGCGGTGGCAGAGCCAGCACAATGCTGGCTTGGCACTTCCCCCTCAAGGCTGGGAAGCTGTGGGAAAACTGAAGCCGGGGGGAGGGGCAGGGCATGGTGTGGCCTTGTTCCACCCCCTCCCCCAGCTTAAGCGCCCTCACAGCTTCGCCAGCCTTGAGGGGGCAGTGCCAAGCCAGCGGTGGCAGAGCCAGCACAATGCTGGCTTGGCACTGCCCCTCAAGGCTGGCGGCTGTGGGAGAACTGAAGCGGGGGGCGGGGGTGGGCTTCGGCACTCCCAGCAGCTGCTCCCAGCAGCTCACCATCCCCCAGGCGTTCTTTACTGTGTTAGAGTGTCATTTTGTGTCATTTTGGTTGGTGGTGTGCCCCCGTGGTTTTTTTAATGTTAAAAGTGTGCCACGGCTCAAAAAAGGTTGGGAAACACTGGCCTAAACAACCAATAAAAAGATGTTCTCTCAAGAAGCAGGAGGGTGAAGGAAGAAACTTGCCTCTAAAACTCCTAGCACCGTGTCCAATTGATCCTCCCGCAGGGTGATGTTATTGGAAATCTTCCTCATGGTGTGAATGGACTGCAGCCTCACTTCTTCAATCTCGTCATTGAACATGTCAACCAGAAAATCAAGGCACTTTGCTGCGAAGGAGGGGGAGGATTGGGCCAACATGCAGAGGGCCTCAACGGCAGCAATGCGAACCTCTGGAAAGGTGGAGAGAGATAGAAAGAGGCACGGAAGGTGGCACCAGAATCTGAGAGAAATCCTGAAGTTCTCTAGCTCAGGTAGGGGCAAACTTCAGCCCTCCAGGTGTTTTGGACTTCAACTCCCACAATTCCTAACAGCCGGTAGGCTGTTAGGAATTGTGGGAGTTGAAGTCCAAAACACCTGGAGGGCTGAAGTTTGCCCATGCCTGCTACAAGGCAGACAAAAAAAAAGCAATGATGCAGATGAGGAATCCTTTAAAAAATGCCAAGAATCTGGACAAAAGAAGCCCTCGACTCACCATACATTTCATCTTCCAGGCCATGAACAAAGGCCCCGCAGGCACCGGATTCCATCAAGTTGACAGCTCCAGTGTCCACTTCTTCTTTGGGAGCATCGTCTCCCCACTTCCTGCCACTTGAGAACTCCCCAGAGCTGTAGAGCTCTTTCGCACGTTCGTGGGCTGTGCGTTTTCGCTGCAGATGCAAGATACACATCAGCCCAGGCATAAAAAGGGCAATGCTTTCTCTCAAGTATGATTTATTTTTATTTATTTATTTATTATTCGGACTTCTATGCCACCGACTCCTGAGGCTCGCGGCGGCTTACAGGAGCCGAAGGGCACAGTAAAATACAGGCAATAAGCAGTTAAAAACAATTAAAAACAACAGCAGTACAGTAATTAATAACACAGTTAAAACAATGAACAGCACATCATCCTCAGAAGAACGAATAGATGGCGGGGCATGGGCAGGACTTACTCACCAAAGGCCTGCTTAAACAGGTATGTTTTACAGGCCCGTCTAAACGGGAGCAAGTCCTTCATAGCCCGAGTTCCGGCCGGGAGGGCGTTCCACAGCGTAGGTGCTATGACAGAGAACGCCCTCCGCGGGTAGCAGTCAGCCTTGCGAGTTTAGCTGAAGGTATCTCCAGGAGATTGGAGTCCTCAGACCGAAGTGATCTCGGAGGGCAATATGGGGTGAGACGGTCCCTCAAATACGCTGGCCCCAGGCTGTGTAAGGCCTTAAAGGTGAGGACCAACACTTTGAAGGTGATCCGGTGCTCAATTGGCAGCCAGTGCAGATCCTGCAAAACAGGTGTTATGTGGGCGCCAGCTGGCGTGCCAGACAGGAGTCGGGCGGCAGTGTTCTGCACTAGCCTGAGCTTCCGGGTCACCGACAGAGGAAGGCCAACGTAGAGCGTTGCAGTAATCCAGCCTTGAGATGACTGTGGCTTGGATCACCGTGGCCAGATCGTTCCGGGAGAGATAGGGGCCAGCCTCCTTGCCTGTCGCAGATGAAAAAGCGATCTTGCTGACCGCAGAGACCTGGGCCTCCATGGTCAGCTGGGAGTCCAAATGGACCCCCAGGCTCTTACGGAAGGAGATGGGCATAACACCGCACCGTCCAGGCTCGGAAGCTGAACATTAACATCACCCGGGTGACCCAGCCACAAGATCTCCGTCTTCGCGGATTCACCCTCAACCTACTGGCTCGCAGCCATCCAGTAACGGCTTCGAGGCAGTGTTGGAAATTATCGGGGACAGAACCCGGCCTGCCTTCCATCTCAGAATGAGCTGGGTGTCGTCAGCGGACTGGTGACACTCCAGCCCATAACTCCGCACCAGCTGTCCAAGCGGCTGCATGTAGATGTTAAATAACAGAGGGGAGAGAATGGCCCCCAGGGGGACCCCACAGAGTAGTGGGGAGCCCTCGGAGACCACTCGCCCCTCCTCACACGCTGAGACCGCTGGTGGAGGAAGGAGGTCAGCCATTTAAGGGCTGTCCCCTCACTCCAGCCACGGCCAGGCGGTGGATCAATAGATTGTGGTCGACCGTGTCAAACGCTGCCGTGAGGTCCAATAACACGAGCAGCGCAGACCCGCCTTGGTCGAGCTGGCAGCGGAGTTGGTCTGTGATGGAGACCAGAACCGTCTCCGTCCCGTGCCCCGAACGGAAGCCGGACTGGAAGGGGTCTAGCCATGTTGCATCATTTAAGAAGGACTGCAACTGCTCCGTTACTGCCCTCTCAACGACCTTTCCCAGGTACGAAAGGTTCGACACTGGTCGGTAGTTGGAGGGAACCGCCGGGTCTAGTGACGGTTTCTTCAGTAATGGAGCTACCACCGCCTCTTTTAAGCACTCTGGAAAGACTCCTTGCTCAAGGGAGCTGTTTACGATTTAACAGCACACTACGGGGCAAGGCTTAGATACAGCCCAAGACATTTGCTCCTCATTCTGTAACATTAAGTTTCATATCCTGTGATCAGATGAGAGAGACTAATTAACAGTTTTACATCTCAATTGCGATAGACATTAGATGACAATGATGGTAATAACAATCATAATAATACTTTGATTGTCTGGAGTGAGCAAGGCAGGTCTCAGAAAAGTTGGACCTCCTTTCCACAGAAGGATTTGTGTGATCAAGATTTGCGTAGGCATGCTGGTGAAGGATTTGTGTGATCAAGAAAAGTTTTTTGGAAAACCTAGAATGAATTATTAGTCCCCTGTTTCCCTGAAAATAAGCTCTCACCAGGAAATAAGCCCTAGCATGATTTTTCAGGATGTTCGTAATATACCCCCAAAATAAGTCCCAGTTAAGATGGTCAGATGGATATATTTACGGGTATTACGTTGTTTGCAATTCATGAAAGATGTACTAAATTATAAAATAATAATATTAATATATATTAAATATATAAATATATTATTAAAGTTGTAATGTGGCAATGTTCCAGAAGAAGATGACATTTATTTATTTATTTATTTATTATTTGGATTTGTACGTCGCCACTCCCCGAGGGCTCGGAGCGGCTTACAATCATATAAAAACACCACAGAAGTAAAAACAACATATTAAACTAGAAATTAAGAAAAGGAGAAATACATGACTGTATTTGAATAAATGTACCATATATACATGAGTATAAGCTGACCCGAATATAAGCCAAGACACCCAATTTGATCACAAAAAGGGGAAAACGTACTGACTCGAGTATAAGCCGAGGGTGGGAAATGCAGCAGCTACTAGTAAATTTCAAAATAAAAATAGATACCAATAAAATTATATTTATTGAGGCATCAGTGGATTAGAAGTTTTTGAATATTTACATAAAATTGTAATTTAAGATAAGACTGTCCAACTCTGATTAAACCATTATTCTAACTTTTCTCAATGTAAATGTGCTTACATATCCTTCCAATAATAGAGTAAAATAATAAATGTAATAAAAATAATGGAAACACAATAATAATAGTAATAATAGAGTAAATAAATGTAATAATAACAATAATAGAGTAAAATAATAAATGTAAATATAGAGTAAAATAATAAATGTAATAATAATTGACTAAAATAATGTAAATGTAATAATAATAATAAATCGAATAAAATAATAAATGTAATAATAATAACAGTAAAATAATAAATAACCTTGACTAAGTATAAACCGAGGGGGGCGTTTTCAGTCTTTCAGATTCATGCAGTGTCTACATACTTTTTTCATCTACCACTTAATTGAAATAGGTGTCAAAGAGATGCACGTATTTTTTTAAATACTTCTTCAGTGTTCAGTAGACAGAGGAGAATAAAATACTGTCATTTAGAAGAACAGCTGCATCATTCTCCAATCTAATCGGAACTGCCTGGGGTGATTTTTTTTCCCGCAAGAGCAAAAAGACTTAACAAAAAAAGCAAGGGCATGAAGGCTGAACAAAAGGTTCAAATTTCGCTACCAGAAAGTCTGGCAGGAAAAAACAAAAACCCTACACAACGGAGAGAAAAAAAGAAACCTGTTGTGCAACTTCCAACATGCCAGATGCAAGGTCAATACCTCCTAAACCACAGAACCTTTTCCTTTCTCACAGCAACCCACTTTTCCTTTCTGTTAAGCAAGAGGACAAATTGAAAATAGAAAAGATTAGGTTTCTCTACCTTCAAGTCCGACATCAGCTTCTTGTCCAGGGTTTGTTCTAAAAACTGAGAACTAACTTGCTGCATAGATCCCTGGAAGAAAGGGAGAAAAAAGTAACATAAAGAGGAAGGTAATTTTGGACTCAGGGCCCTTCTACGCAGCCATATAACCCAGAATATCAAGGCAGAAAATCTCACAATATCGGCTTTGAACTGGGTTATCTGAGTCTGCACTGCCATATATTCCAGTTCAAAGCAGATAATGTTTGATTTTATTCAGCTGGGTGGAAGGGACCACAGTTTAGCAACATAACAGCTCTGCCTGACACAGAGATGGATGATATTATACCTTGTCTGGAAAGGCTGACAGATAATGCTGATTTAAAAAATCTATCTGCGGTGCACATTAGTACTACTTATGTCAATGGCTCCTAACCTGTGGTCCATGGACCACCAGTGGTCCGCAAGAGCTAAAATATGGTTCGCAGCCTTGCCATTACTACATTGTTGCAATGAGAGCGACTGGTCTCGCAAAACCTTCTTATAGTACCAAGGCTTATTAAATGTGGTTTTCTGTGGGTAAGCAGATGGCGACTACTGGATAGCAGATGTTCTGTATGAGAACCTAGTGCTCATGTGATCTATCACAGTGTTTCCCAAACTTTTTTGAGCCGCGGCACACTTTTAACATTAAAACAATCCGGGGGCACAGCATCAACCAAAATGACACTAAATGACACTCTAACACAGTAAAGAATGGCTGGGGGATGGTTGCCTGTTGGGAGCAGCTGCTGTTGGAAGCAGCTGCCATGCCCCGCCCCCTCCCACAGCTTCTCCAGCCTTGAGGGGGCAATGCCAAGCCAGCGGTGGCAGAGCCAGCACAATGCTGGCTTGGCACTGTCCCCTAAAGGCTGGAGAAGCTGTGGGAGAGCGGAAGCCGGGCGGTAGGGGGCACAGCCAGGCCGTGCCGTGCCCCGCCCTCTCCCCCCGGCTTCAGTTTTCCCACAGCTTCTCCAGCCTTGAGGGGGCAATGCCAAGCCAGCGGTGGCAGAGCCAGCACAATGCTGGCTTGGCATTGTCCCCTCAAGGCTGGAGAAGCTGTGGGTGAGCGGAAGCCGGGGGGGAGGGGGTGGAGTCAGGCCGTCCCATGCCCCCCCCACCCCCCCTTCTTCCTCCTCTGCGTGGCTTCAGCGAGCGAGGGGCGAGAGTCATGGCGGATTGGAGGCTGGCTGGGGAAATGGCCGAAGGAGGCAGCGCCCCGGCCCCTTCTTTTTCTTCGCCGTCGCCCGGCCCTTCCTCCTCCTCCCCCAAGCAGCAGGAGTTTAGCAGGAGGAGGGGGAAAGGAAGAGGACAGAGAGCTTTTCTCGCGGCACAGCAGGAAGTCCGTCACGGCACACTTCTGTGCCGCGTCACAGCGGTTGGGAAACACTGGTCTATCAGATGCAATTTTCTGAATCAGCACCCTAAATAACCAAGCCAAATCTAAAGTTGACTAAGAACTGATACTTAACCCTTTTGATACTAATGTTGGAGAGTGGTCCTTGGTCAAAAAAGTTGGGAACCACTGAATTATATGAAGAAATACCATCCAATGCTCCTCTAATTACCTATGTATCTTTCTCTTTTATATATACACACCAGCAACCACAATGATGTATAAACACCCCACCTATTGTGCGAAATCCTCAATAACCTCAAGTATCTCTGGGGGGCCCTTCCCCACAGCCATATCACCCAGAATATGAAGGCAGAAACTCCCACAATATCTGCTTTGAACTGGGATATCTGAGTCCGCTCTGCCATATATTCTAGTTCAAAGCGTATGTGAGGAAGGGGCCTCTGCTGTAACCTACTTTGAATCCTGTTCCAGAGAAAAGCAGGATATAAACAAAATTTTAAAATACACACATGTATAAATGTTTTAATCAGAGCCCATCTCAAAATGGTAATGGAAAATAGTGCAAAATTACATCCTGTCACCATTTTGAGAGGTAAGATTACTATTGAGCCTTGGCAATTAAAGTGGTGTCAAAACACGTTAATTCTACAGTGTAGATATGCCTTGTGAAAACGACAAACTCCCATTATTAGAATTCTTGAGTTTTCTGAATATGCAGCAAATGGTGTGATCACAATGATATAATGAAGAAGCACACCCTTTCCATATAAACACAACCCAAGCTCAACAGCCTTGTTCCAAATACTCTTCTCCAGCCTTTGGAAAGGGACTCAAGAAAGCCCTATCCAGAAGCAGGTCAAAGACATTTCTAAATGACAAGAATTAGCCTTCTTGTATTTAATGTTCCAGCCAGCAAATTATGTCCTGCTTCCTAATTACTAAGAATAAAGAGAAGGGCAATTACCAGCAATTTAGCAGCTTGGACTCTCACCACCCATGAGCCATCGCTGACCATGTGACAAATTTTGCCAAATGCATCGTCAACTAGACGGATTTCTTCATTGGAGGAAGGGATTGGGACAATGCTACAACAGGGAGAGACAAGGTATTACAAATGTGCTGTGAATATCTGGCAAAAAAAATCGCAAGGAGTTAAGCTTTAAAAACTACAGAAAAATTAATCATCTGGAATAAATCACACAACAGTTTTTGTATGGTGCACCCCAGAGTTTGGTATGGCACAAACAGGAAGAGACCACAAGGGCCATTCAATCCAAGTCCCTGCCATGCAGGAACACACAATCAAAGCATACACATATACATTCACAAACAAACAAAATACCCTTCTCAAGGCCCTTGGTCACTCTAAGGCAGAAGGAACAGGCCAAGGAACAGGAGCCAGTTTCTATTTCCTAAGATAAGGCACAGGCTGCACACTTATTATTATTATTATTATTATTAAATAACTTTATTTCTAGATAGCCCTCTCCCCCCAAAGAAACTCAGAATGGTTAACACACAAAAAGGCAAACATTCGATGCTTCAGATGAGTACTAACACATCCAAAAAAAATACATGGTAAAGCACAGTAATACCAGTGGACTTAAAACGAAGAATTAAGCATTGAAATAAAAAATATGAAAGAACAATCCAATAAGGCATCGTAGACTAAAATATGAGTAAACATTGCAACATATACCATAAAAGCAATTAAGATCCATTTACATTAAAATGGCTAGTGCCAGTGTTCATTGTGGCAGCCATATAATACAAATGGGATTAGTCATCATTCCAATGGCTTAAAGCAGTGTTTTTCAACCTTTTTTTGAGCCGCGGCACATTTTTTACATTTACAAAATCCCGGGGCACACCACCAATCAAAATGACACAAAATGACACTCTTAACACAGTAATACATATAGTTAATATGTTTTAAAATGTATTTATACACTAAGTGTGAAACCTGGGCCTGTTTCGATGAACACAACATAGATATCCTGGCAGGAATGGCAGAAAGACACATACTTCCCACACAGAACTCCTATAACTAAGAGAAAATACTTTAAGAGTTTAGTGGGCATTGATCTTACTTACTTTTTCTTCTACACTGCCGCTTCTGCCACCATTTTGATCTGAGGGGCAGCGCGAGCGTGTTCAGGAGGGGAGGGGGGAGGGAGGAAGACGTGACACGTGCGGGCGCTATTGCACAGACTCACCCCATGTCTTCCTCCCTCCCCCTCCCGTCCTGAACATGCTCATGCTCAGAGCGAGGCTGGGAAGAAGGGAGCCCGAGTGGAGAAGAAAAAGTGTTCGGCAGGAGGGGAAAGAAAGGGTATTGGAGGTTCCAATTTCCCACGGCACACCTGATGATCGCTCACGGCACACTGGTTGGGAAACACTGGGTTAAAGTGTCCTAGACGTCCCCCTCTCCATATGCTAAAGTGGATAGGTGTGTTTTCAGAAGCTTCTTAAAGGAGAGGAGGGTGGGGGAGTTTTTCTTTCTTTACAGGGGAGTTCCAGAGATGGGGAGCGATCACGGAGAAGGCCCACCTCTCTCGTTCCTACCAGCCTTGCTTGAGAGAGGGGTGGGATTGACCAGAGGGCCTCTTCTGTAGACAGTGCTGGAGTGATGGTCTCTACAGGGAGACGAGATCTGACAAATAGCCTGGACCCAAACCATTTAGGGCTTTATAGGTAACAACCAGCATTTTGTATTTAGCCTGGAAGTGCACTGGCAACCAATGAAGCTGCTGCAGCATGGGAGTCGTCCTCTCACGATACAGTGCTCCAGTTAGAAATCTGGTTGCCGATCTCTGCACTAATTGCAGCTTCCGAACTATCCTCAAAGGCACCCCCACATAGAGACAGTTGTAGTAATCCAAACGGGATGTGACGAAGGCATGGACTATTTGGGGGACAAAACAAGTATCAGGATTATACTTCACTTTGTTTTAAAATATTGCTGCTTCTCAAGTCCTCCAGGAGGATTAATTATCACAGTTTATCATTGATTGTTGTTGACTGAAACTATAAATACTGTTTAACTCTACTTTTTAATGATACTATTTTGAAAGAAGGAAAAGCCAGGATTCTGCAAAAATTGTTGGAGGACAGATAAGCAATCTATGCTGACCAGCTTTCCCTACAGATTTTGAAAATACTGGATCTACCTACCTCCTCAAGGCAAATGTACAACTTTGGAGTTCAGTCTTCAGGGAATCCAAGCCAGTGGTGGCCTAGCACAAGGCTGGCTTGGCCCTGCCCTCCTCAAACCTGGAGCAGCTGCTGGGAGTCTTTGTGGCTAATACAGCTAACATCCCCATGCCTACCTACAGATTTTCAAAATATTGGCCCAACAATGTACAAAGTCTGACTGAGTCCTTCTTTGTGGCTAATCTAACATCCCCATGCCTACCTTTCTGGATAAAGCTGACTGAGAACCCAGGTGAGCTGAACGGCAGCACTGCGGACCTGTTCGTAGTCATCTGTTAAGAGCTTACATGCCTGAAATGGAAGGTTTCCAAGCAACCATTAATCACAAAATCTTTAATTTGTGTTATCATTCCATCTCTAATTTATGAGATACAAATACATCTAAATAGGTATGTCTCTTGGACTCATTTTAACTAAAATTCCAGCTAATATAGCTATGGTTGGTACCCCAAACATTGCATAGAATTTTTTCAACCTCTCAGACTTCAGAAAACGACCAGCAAAATTCAGATTGCTCTTCAAAATGGCATCTCATATTATTTCTATTTATTCAATTTACATTCCACCTTCTTCCCATGAGTGGGACTCAAGGCAACCCACAATTAGATCTTCTCCCAATGAAACAATCAAACCTGTCACTCTCCTAAATTTGCAGTATGCTAGTGTCTCTCACTGAACACATAAAACACAGCAAATTACCTGATTGTAAATGGTTTGCTGCAGCTTCAATCCTCTTTCATGGAGCTGGAGCTATAGGGGGAAAAAACCTCATTTGTTACTTTCAAAGTAAAAGAATTTTCGCAGAGTCCGAAATGTCTCTCCTGAGTCTAAAACAGATTAATGAAGGGCATCAATGTGAAGAAATTGCCCCCAGGACTTTTATGGGCAAAAATACGGAAATAAAGGCCTGCATTTTCTCCATTCCTGCTTTAAATAGTCCTGCAGAGAAAGTAAAGTACTTTGCAAGGTACTCTGGAAAGTTAGCCATGTTCGGTACATACTTCCACAGTTTCACTTCTAACAAATATATGGCCTCTCGGAGTATTTTCTAGAGCCCCTTCCACACAGCTGAACAAAACATGTAGGATAATCACAGGCTGTCTTAAACCTACATCTGTTGATAGACCCTAAAAGCTAGCTGGCATTGCCCTGCCGATGTGCAAAGGGAAGTTGCTGCTAACTGGGAGAGAAATGAAATAGAACACTGTGAAAGACATCCACTGCATAGCTATCAGCCTCCTCCCACTATACTCAAATCAAGGGAAAGCTTCTTGAGAACTACCATTCCTCTTAACGTTTCCCCAGCAACAGCAAAAGTATCCCTCTGGGCAGCTAAACCAGGAAATCCCAATTGGATGGCCTCCCATGCGGGTCTTCCTCCAGGAGCAAACCAAGAATGGGCAACGCAGAAGTCCCTGAACAGACTCAGAAGTGGAGTGGGCAGATCAAAAGACAACCTGTCAAAATGGCACTATCTAGAACAGTGTTTCCCAACCAGTGTGCTGTGAACAATCATCAGGTGTGCCGTGGGAAATTGGAACTTCCAATACCCTTTCTTCCCCCTCCTGCCGAACACTTTTTCTTCTCCACTCGGGCTCCCTTCCTCCCAGCCTCGCTCTGCTCGCTTTGCCTCGCTTTGCTCTGGGGCGAGTCTGCACAGTAGCGCCCGCACGGGTCACGTCTCCCCCCTCCCCCTCCCCTCCTGAACACGCTCACGCTGCCCCCTCGGATCAAAATGGCGGCAGAAGCAGCAGTGTAGAAGAAAAAGTAAGTGTTCGGCAAGAGGGGGAAGAAAGGACGCGAAGGGGAAGGGGGAGGAAGAGGTCTCTGTCGAAAGCTGGCATGGGCAAACCTGGACCTTCCAGGTGCTTTGAACTCCATCTCCCACCATTCCTAGCAGCCTCAGGCCCTTTTCCTTTTTTCCCCTCAGCCACTCAATCAGGAAAGGGCCTCAGGATGTTAGGAATGGTGGGAATTGAAGTCCAAAGCACCCAGAGGGCCGAAGTTTTCCCATTCCTGTTTTAGGGACCTTAAAGTGGTGAGCCTCCTTCCAACATTGTGATTCTGGATAGAAAACAAACAACAACATAACATAACATCGTTTGAGTCCACAGTGCTCTCTGGGTGTAGGTGAACTTCAACTTCCAAACACAAGGTCAATTCCCAAACAAACCCTTTCAGTACTTTCTGTTGGTAATGAGAGTTCAATATGCCAAGTTTGGTTCAATTCCATTGTTGCAAGAGTTCAGGATGCTCTTTGATTGTGTGTTAACTATAAATCCCAGAAACTGTAACTCCCAAATGTCAAGGTCTATTTTCCCCAAACTCCATCTGTGTTCACATTTGGGCATATTGAGTATTCATGCCAAGTTTGGTTCTGACCCAACATTGTTTCAGTCCACAGTGCTCTCTGGATATAGGTGAACTACAACTCCAATGCCCACCAAACTCTTATAGTATTTTCTCTTGGTTATGAGAGTTCTTTGTGGGAAGTTTGTGTCTTTCTGCCATTCCTGCCAGGATATCTATGTTGTGTTCATCGAAACAGGTCCAGGTTTCACACTGAGTGTATAAATACATTTAAAAACATATTAACTATATGTATTACTGTGTTAGAGTGTCATTTTGTATCATTTTGGTTGGTGGTGTAAATGTAAAAAATGTGCCGCGGCTCAAAACAGGTTGAAAAACACTGATCTAGAAGAATCGTCCACCTTGTGCGACTGTGGAGCAGAACAAACAACTCCGCATATGTATGCTTGTCCACAATGCCCTGCCTAATATACAGAGGAAGAACGATTTAAGGCAGTGGTTCTTAAACCAAGAACGGTTCTCAACCAGTGGGTCCCCAGGGGTTTTGGCCTACAACTCCCAGAAATCCCAGCCAGTTTACCAGCTGTTAGGATTTCTGGGCGTTGAAGGCCAAAACATCTGGGGACCCACAGGTTGAGAACGATTGGTTTAAGGCTACAGACAATGCGGTTGCTGTTGCCCGTTTTTGGTCATAAATTATTTAGCTGCTTCTGCTTCTTCTATTTTTTTAAAATCAGTTTTATACTTATTTATGCAATGCTTTTGGCACAAAATAATTAAAATAAACCTACCCTTGTGATTTCTACTCCTTTCTCTGAGAACCTCCAGGAATCAGAATTTATCCTTGAGTCAAAATAGCTACCTCATTCCTATAATGCAGTCTTTCTCAACCAGTGTGCCGTGGCACACTAGTGTGCCGTGACGGACCTCCTGCTGTGCCGCGAGAAAAGCTCTCTGCCCCCCTTCCTCCCCCCTCCTGCCGAACTCCTGCTGCTTGGGGGGGGAGGAGGGGCCGGGCAGTGGCGAAGAAAAAGAAGAAGGGACCGGGGCGCAGCCTCCTTGGCCATTTCCCCAGCCAGCCTCCAATCCGCCATGACTCCCACCATGACTCGCGCCTCGCTCACTGAAGCCGCATGGAGGAGGAGCCCCGTCCACTGAAGCCCGTCCACCGCTCATGCTCCTCCTCTGTAGGAGAGCTGAAGCTGGGGAGGGGCAGGGCATGGTGCGGCCTGTAGGAGAGCTGAAGCTGGGGGAGGAGGCGGGGGCATGGCGCAGCCTGGCTCTGCCCCCCGGCTTCAGCACTCCCAGCAGCTGCCAGCCTTGAGGGGACAGTGCCAAGCCAGCATTGTGCTGGCTCTGGCACTGCTGGCTTGGCACTGCCCCTCAAGGCTGGAGCAGCTGCTGGGAGAGGTGAAGCCGGGGTAGGGGGCGGGGCATGGCGCAGCCTGGCTCCGCCCTCCCTGGCTTTGGCACTCCCAGCAGCTGCTCCCAGCAGGCCACCAACCCCCAGCCGTTTTTTTTACTGTGTTAGAGTGTCATTTTGTGTCATTTTGGTTGGTGGTGTGCCCCCGAATTTTTTTAATGTTAAAAGTGTGCTCAAAAAAGGTTGGGAAACACTGTTATAATGGACCCATGCTAGCTTTCAGTTTAGGATTTTTAATTTCTGCCACGCACCACCCATACATACCATAGCTTTTATAGCTGCAGTCCTAACCCGAGGGTCCTGGTCATTAAAGTGATCCCCTATGATCTTCTGAACATCTTTGGCAGGCTGGCTTTCGGGATCTTTCAAGGAGCCCTTTTCCACAGTTCCAAGGCAGCCAATCAGTAAAAGGCATTTGTTTCTTACGCCGTGGGAGGAATCAGTCAGATGCTAAGGAAGAAAGGGAAACATATGTATTTATTTACTTATTTCCATCTTGATATCCTGGCCTATATATCATAGAATCTTAGGTCAGTGTACAATAAATGGGCTTAATCAATCAAACAATATAAAACTTTTCTAACAGTTCTAACAGATTAAGACCACACTAAGCAATCTGGCAAGTTAAAACTAGATAGTTAAAATCAGTAAAAATAAATAAATTAGCCCTAGTTTCCCATGCCATTTTTGTCTTTATTGGAGGAATATTATTGAACAGTCGCTTCCCCTATAAAGGAAAATGATTTTGGATATTCTTATCCTTGGTTCAAACTGAATCTGGGGACTGTTCACACAGACATCGTCTCTCATGGTTCTCCAGTAGACTAGAGCTAGGCAGAATTTATAGATGAAAAACTGCCTGAAAATCACAACAAAAAGTCCTCCAGAATTATTGCAAACATCTGGAAACTAAACTGTTCAATCCACTTTAGAACTCCAACTTCCCTCAAATATTGGTCACCAAAGTGAAAACATGTTATGGTTCCTATACCTTAATGGTTGAGTAGAGGCCCTTTCACACAACTCTGTAACCCATAATATTGAGGCAGATAATCCACAATATCTGCTTTGAACTGGATAATCTGATTTCACATTGCCATATAATCCAGTTCAATGTGGTTTTTATACAGCTGTGTGGAAGGGGCCTAAAAGTTGGACTTTCTGCAGGTGTGGTTTGCTATCAAGTAACAAGCAATGCCCACTAAAAACCCCACTTTGACACAGGAACTACCCCCAGTTCTCACTGGCCAACCTATGAAATACCTTATTTCCCTTCCATCTCTCATTCAGTGGCACTACTAGTTACCACTGTAGTTACCATGGTGGTGCAATGAGTTAAACCCTTGTGCCGGCAAGACTGCTGACAGAACCCGGGGAGCGGGGTGAGCTCCCGTCTGTCAGCTCTAGCTTCCCATACAGAGACATGAGAGGAGCCTCCCACAAGATAGTAAATTATCTGGGCGTCCCCTGGGCAACGTCCTTGTAGACTGCCAATTCTCTCACACCAGGAGCGACTTGCAGTTTCTCAAGTCGCTTCTGACACATAAAAAACAAACTACTGGTTACCAAGGAAAAACAGATCAGAAAGAAGATACGAGTATGTAGATAGAAAATTGGGTCCTATATGCACCGACCCCTGATTTTGATCTTGTACCCTCCAGTTTCCAACTATCCCCGCAAGATATAATCCTGTCTTTCCTTACGAGTTCCTCTGCAAGGACTGAAAGCCAATGCTTTGTTCAGTTCACCATATCTTTTTTATAATAATAATAATAATAATAATAATAATAATATACTTTATTTATATTCCACTCTATCTCCCTAAGGGGACTCAGAGCGGATATATATGGCAAACATTCAATGCCATTATACAATTGACAGAGACAGACAGTACATAAACAGAGGCAAATAAATTATCTGGTTCAAAGTATTTAGCTCTTGAGACCAGCCAGAAATGAGAACAAAGATGGCAGTCACAATATGAGGAAGCAGGCAAAACCAGAAAAGAACTAGGTAGAGGAACAAGCATCCATTTTTAAAAAACTATTTGAACTAGAAGTGGCCATTACATCCCTATGATCAATTCACTAATAATATTTCCACTCGTTCACACTGCTACGCTAGTTACCTTGCAAGCAACATCTACCAGGCGCACACGCACTGCAATGCTGTCTTGGAGCTTCTTCCCAATCACCAGTAAGGTATCCAGCAGCTGAGCAAGAACCTGGTGCGACTCTAAGAACAATAATAAATACTATTATTATGGTTTGCATTCACTCATGTCCCAGAATGGCTGTATAAAAAACAGAGGTTTTCAGAGCTATACAACACAAGAAACCCTGAGAACTATAGTGTATACAGCTTTCAACTATAAATGGGGTATGAATAATTGGGGGGAGCAGAAAGATGGAGAAAGGAAATGTATTATTTTTCTCTGCAGTGGTAGTAGTAGTTGCCGATGAAAGGATGTATATGTATATGTATATTATTTATTATTTATTCAAATTTATCCGTCGCCACTCTCATTCGACTCGGGGCGACTCACAAACAATAAAAACAACAATAACAACAACATTTACTACTACATTAAAATCATTAGGATTAAAACAGCAACCATAAAATACAGATAGCATCAGAGAGGACAATGTAATGTCAGAGAGACTGACAGTTTTTAGGAGCCAAACGCCTGTTGGAACAATAATGTCTTGCATGTCTTCCGAAAAGCCAGCAAACTTGAAAGAGCATTTTGTATCATGTCCCAACATGATACAAAATGAAGTTTACAAACGTTAAAATAAAACGAGAAAAGAAAATCTGTATTGCACTCCAAGATTGGAAACAAGTCATCTATCTAAAAATTAAAGAATCAATCTTTGGCCAAATCCAGATGGCAGAAAAAGAACTTTATTATTTTGGCCAGAGGGGAAAAATTGAACTAAATATAAAGCAGCTTCATGCATATATTGATGACAGCACCTAACACAAATAAACCCAAAGTTCAGTCTGGACAGATTCCAATTAATAATAATAATAATAATAATAATAATAATAATAATTTAAAAAACTTTATTTATACCTCTACCACCATCTCCCCTACGGGGACTCGGGACGGCTTACATGAGGCCAAGCCCAAACAATAAATTACAATAAAAACAAAAATCAAAAATAAACAACAATACAGTAAAATACAAACATATAAATAAATAAAAAAGCAATATACAAATGTAATATCTAAAAACACAATGCAGTGGGCCACATGTACAGGATAAAATGTTAAAAACTCAGAGTGAGATGACAGGAGTAGATTCTTTGCAAAGGGAAGCTCGTGTACAGCATGGGTTGTAGGAGGCCTTCATATAAGTGGGGAGTATGCTGTAGAGACAGGAGCGTTGAGGAGAGCAATGGTATAAAATGGCTACTCTCCAAAGGCGCGATGGAAAAGCCAGATTTTAAAGTGCTTTTTAAAGGAAGGACCTCCTTCCTCCACCAGCGGTCTCAGCGTGTGAAAGGGGCGAGGTGGTCTCACGAGGGCTCCTCATTAGTTTGTGGAGTTCAAGGGGCCATTCTCTCCCCTCTGTTATTCAACATCTACATGCAGCCGCTTGCACAGCTGGTGCGGAGTTATGGGCTGGAGTGCCACCAGTACGCTGGCGACACCCAGCTCATTCTGAGGATGGAGGACAGGCCGGGCTCCATCGATAATTTCCAACACTGCCTCGAGGCCTTTCCGGATGGCTGCGTGCCAGTAGGTTCAGGGTGAATCCGCCGAAGACGGAGATCTTGTGGTCGGGCCGCTCGGGTGGTGTAGATGTCCAGCTTCCGACCCTGGACGGTGTGGCGCTATGCCCATCGCCTTCCGTTAAGAGCCTGGGGTCCATCTGGACTCCCAGCTGACCATGGAGGCCCAGGTCTCCGCGGTCAGCAAGGTTGCTTTTTTCATCTGCGACAGGCTCGGAGGCTGGCCCCTATATCTCCCAGAATGACCTGGCCACGGTGATCCAAGCTACGGTCATCTCAAGGCTGGATTACTGTAACGCGCTTTACGTTGGCCTTCCTTGTCGGCGACCGAAGCTCAAGCTGGTGCAGAACACTGCCGCCCGGCTCCTGTCTGGAACCCCAGCAGGCCGCCACATCACACCTGTTTTGCAGGATCTGCACTGGCTCCCAATCGAGCACCGGATCTCCTTCAAGGTGTTGGTTCTTACCTTTAAGGCCTTGCATGGCCTGGGGCCAGCGTACTTGAGGGACCGACTCACCCCACACTGTCCCCGAGATCACTACGCTCCGAGGATGCTAATTTGTTAGAGATACCCTCGTCGAAATCGGCTAAACTGACATCTACTCGCCGGAGGGCGTTCTCCGTTATAGCTCCTACGCTGTGGAACGCCCTCCCGGCTGGAACGCTGGCTATAAAGGACCTGCTCCCGTTTAGACGCGCCTGCAAAACTTATTTGTTTAAGCAGGCCTTCGGTGAGTAGGTCCTGCCCATGTTCCGCTTTAGCCGCTGTCCTGGGGTGTCACGCTATCTAATTTCTGAACTGTACCTGGGGTTTTGTATTTTGCTGTTTTAACTGTTTAATTGTCTTAGATGTTTTATCGCATTGCTGTGTGTAGTTGTACCTTCGGTTCCTGTGAGCCGCCGCGAGCCTCAGGGAGTCGGCGGCATAGAAACCCGAATAATAAATAAATAAAATAAATAAATAAAGGTTTCCAAGGTGGGGACTTTCCTAATCTCTCCGAGCAATGTGTTCCAGGGTCGGGGGGCCACAGAGGAGAAGGCTCTCTTCCTTGTGCCCACAAGATGAGCCTGTGAGACTGGCAGTGGTGAAAGGAGGGCCTCCCCCGAACATTGAAGGGTTCCGGCTGGGTCATGGAGAGAGATATGGTCACGAAGGTAGGCGGGTCCCAAACCATTTAGGGCTTTGTAGGTGATCACAATTACTTATCAAACTCCACTGAAAAAAATCTTACATACTCTCATTCTGAAGAGTGTTAATGGCATCATCCAGAATGCAGTCGGGAGAAAACCCTGGAGTCTTGGACAACAAGCCCAACAGGGAAGCAATCTTCAGTCTGACAGAAGGATCATTCTCCTATAGAGATTAAAAAAAAACAACAACAGAGAAAACCTGAATTATTTCAATCTCCCTGAATGTGATTCCAACCCAGCTGATGTTTGCAGTTAGGAAGGGACAGAACTTAGATCTCAAGACGTATTAGACATTAGCTTCCACCAGTCCCTGGCAACATGAGCTACAGTCAGGAACAGTGAAAGCTGCCGTCTGGGGTGCTTTACAAACAGAATGAACACAGCTTTTCTGACACCAAGATTTCAAAAAAGGGGAAAACAAAAAGGAAAACTAAAGAATATAGGAGGACATTATTCTTATACTCTGGTCAAACAGACCATTCGTTTTAAACCATTTCAAAAAACAAATAAAACCCTCAAACAATGCCAATCTCAGGCCCCTTCGACACTGCCATATAATCCAGTTCAAAGCAGATAATTTGGATTTTATATGGCAGTGTAGAAGGGTTCTTATTCACTTCATTCATTCTAATATAAGTTAAAAAGTTCCACTGAAAACATAATAAATTATGCATATGAAAATACAAATTTCATTAATTATACTTGGGAGTGGTAGGCTGGATATACATACACAGCCATATAATTCTGAATTCAGATTATCTGCTTGGAACTGGATTATATGAGTCTACACTGCTATATAATCCAGTTCAAAGCAGATAATCTGGATTCAGAAACTGGGAGTAGTCAAAGGAATTAATTTTTTAAAGCTCAAAGAAAACATTTCATATACAAAACAAGAGAAAGTCCTTCCACATAAATCTAATGAAAAAGTATCTGCAGGCTCAAAGGAGTTTCTCCAGGGACCAAAAGTTCTTCTACACCAAGCATAGGCAAATTTCGGCCCTCCAGGTGTTTTGGACTTCAACTCCGACAGTTCCTAACAGCCAGTAAGCTGTTAGAAATTGTGGAAGTTGAAGTCCAAAACATCTGGAGGGCTGAAGTTTGCCCATGCCTGATCTACACTCTAGGACTGATGCAGTCTGAAACCACTTTAACTGTTAATGACTCAAAGCAATGGAATCACTGGAGTTGTTTCAAGGCCATTAGCCTTCTTTGCCAAAGAAAGATGGTGCCTCATCAAACTACTATTCCCAGAATTCCACAACACTGAGTCGCGGCTGATCTGGCCACGGTCGTCTACACTCTGATTACATCCCGAATAGATTACTGCAACACGCTCTACGTGCGGCTGCCTTTGAAGACGGTTCAGAAACTCCAACTAGTCCAACGGGCGGCAGCCAGATTACTGACTGGAGCGACATACAGGGAACATACCACCCCCCTGTTATGTCAGCTCCACTAGCTGCCGGTCCATCTCTGAGCCCAATTCAAAGTGTTGGTTTTGACATATAAAGCTCTATACAGTTCTGGCCCAGCTTACTTGTCCCATCTCGCAGCCTAAGATAGTCCGGGGAGGCCCTGCTTTTGCTCCCGCCAATATCGCAAACACGTTTGGCGTGGATGAGAGACAGGGCCTTCTCGACCGTGGCCCCCCACCTGTGGAACGCACTCCCAAATGAGATAAGATCGTCCCCATCCCTCCTGGTTTTCAGAAAAAAATTAGAATCATGGTTCTGGGACCAGGCCTTTGGGCAGCAGACGTAATTTTGCACTTCAATGGACATTGACTAGAATGACGTTGCGGCAGATGACATTGTGATTTGTTTTATGGTTTTTAACGAATGCTTTATATGCTGGTTTTAATGATTATGTAATTGTTTTGATGTTCATGTAGGTGATTGTGATTTATTATTGTATTTGTGATGTAACGGCCTTGTACTGTTACTAATGTAAGCCGTCCTGAGTCCCCCTTCGGGGGTCGAGAAGTAACGGGAGTACAAATGTCAGAAATAAATAAATAAACTAACTGCATGACCTACTCATCTCACCTTGTAATAATGCTCCAGCAAGATTCGGACTACTCCTTCCACGCTTTCTGGTTCCACAGGCTTCCTGGCAAATTGCAGCAGGTACTGCAGAGCATCTGCTGGTGAAGTCGCCTTGCACAGATCCACGTGGAGTGCTGCTGATTTACTTGGTTTGGTCAGCCGGAGCTTCTTTGCAGAAATCTCTTCATGCTGCTGTTGCTGTAACAATAAACTGTGTAAGGCTGTGTTTCCACAAAGAAAGGAGGCAGGCAATGCCAAATTATTCTCCACACATTATGCTGTAAGAATTGCCTTATTATTATAGCCATCTAGATCCCAATGTGAGGCACACGCCTCACAGGGGGGAAATTTGATTTTTAAGGGGGGCAATTTAAGAATGAGTTAATAACAGTGAATTTCTTGCATTTCCTATTGTTCTAGGGGGCTTAATCTAAAGTATATAATTATATATTGCGACATATACATTAAAAAATTAAAATCAGTATTTTTGTTTGAAAAAATAATTTTAAAAAATACTATGTAACACAATTTTTGTTCCTTGGTTATAAATGCCAACCATGAAACTGAACAAAATCTAGTTACCAGCATTATATTTTTTAAAAAACCATCAGAATCAAGACAGTAAATGAAGAACACCACTCCAAAACAGGAGAACTCCAAAAAGCAAGAGGCTTTTATCACTTCACCACATGCAACAGCTTGCAGGTTACATAGATATTCTTCAATGGCTGTTAAAATGACTATCTGCCATTTTAATCCCTTACATTGAAGTGTAGACATGGAATGTATAAATTTCGCATCCATGCGATTTGTTGGATGTATATCAGAGTGACTGTAAATAACTGCTGACAAGGGTTGGTGATCACTGTCTTTCCTTGGTTTGACTGTTACCTCGGAGAAGAACTCGCTGAATTCTTTAGAGACACATATATAGTCCAGGGTGGAGCTATATGGAAGATATCGGACATTTCCTAAGTGACTGTCCAGCATATACTGAATTGCGATACAGATATTTACATCCAATATTATCCAACTGCAGTTCCCCCAACAGAAATGATCTTCTGACATTCCTCTTGCAAGGACAGGAAAGATCCACCATAATCAGAGTAACGGTACCCGAGACCGTTTTCTAACCTACAAGAAGCACTGCCTGAATATCAAGCAGAAAGTGAGTGCTAGAAACAATATCATACGAAAGCTGACTGGCACAACCTGGAGATCACAACCAGATACAGTGAAGACATCTACCCTTGCGTTTTGCTACTCTGCTGCTAAATATGCATGCCCAGTGTGGAACACATCTCACCACGCTAAAACCATGGATGTGGCTCTTAATGGGACATATAAAATCATGCATGGGATAGAAAAGGTGAATAAAGAAAAACTATTTTCTTTGTCACAAAACACTAGGACTAGAGGGCACTCCCTGAAGCTCCAAGGTAGGAAAATTAGGACTAATAAAGGGAAATATTTCTTCACCCAGAGGGTCATTGGGTTATGGAACTCACTTCCAGAAGAGGTTGTGACAGCTGTCAGCCTGAACAACTTCAAGGCAGGATTAGACAGATTCATGGATACCAAGTGCATCGGTAGTTACTGAAAAGGACATTCAAGTGCCACCACGGAGTTGGTTGAGGTAGGCAGGATTCCCCTGGGTACTGGTTGTGGGGGGTCGGGAGCAGGTCAGGGTTTTGCCCTCCCTTCTGCTCGAGATCCCCGTGTACAACTGGTGGGCCACTGTGTGGTACAGAATGCTGGACTAGATGGGCTGAGGTGCGATTCAGCATGGCTCTTCTTATGTTCTTATGTTCTTACATGCCGCATTATCATGGGGTGTCTATGCCCTACATCACTGGAGAAATTACACTGTTTGGCCGGTATTGCACCACCTGACATCCGCCAGGACGTAGCAACCAATAGTGAAAAGACCAAGGCAGTGTCATATCCGTAGGGTTGCCAACTGTCCCGTATCGCAGTGTTTCCCAACCTTTTTGAGCCGCGGCACACTTTTTACATTTGCAAAATCCTGGGGCACACCAACAACTAAAATGACACAAAATGACACTCTAACACAGTAATACATTAGTTAATATGTTTTTAAAATGTATTTATACACTCAGTGTGAAACCTGGGCCTGTTTCGATGAACACCACATAGATACAGTATCCTGGCAGGACTGGCAGAAAGACACAAACTTCCCACACAGAACTCCCATAACCAAGAGAAAATGCTATAAGAGTTTGGTGGGCATTGACCTTGAGTTTGGGAGTTGTAGTTCACCTATATCCAGAGAGCACTGTGGACTCAAACAATGTTGGATCAGGACCAAACTTGGCATGAATACTCAATATGCCCAAATATGAACTCAGATGGAGTTCAGGGGAAATAGACCTTGACATTTGGGACATTTGTAGTTGCTGGGATTTGTAGTTCCCCTACAATCAAAGAGCATTCTGAACCCCACCAATGATAGAACTGGGCCAAACTTCCCACACAGAACCCCCAGGAGGCAAGAGGAGGTCTCTACTTGGGGAAAGAGAGACGGGCCTTCCCAATGCATGGAGTGGGAGAGACCAAGTAGACAACGTGTGGGGGGGGGGTGTTTGTAATTTCGTGCCTTTATCGAGGTAGGTTTCTTAGGGTTTTTATACTTCAACACACTACACTCCCCCGAGGTTCCAATTTCCCACAGCACACCTGATGATCGCTCACGGCACACTAGTGTGCCCTGGCACACTGGTTGGGAAACACTGCCGTATAGTACAGGACATCCCGTATTTCGGCCCAGAATTCTGTGTCCCGTCTTTTAAGCTTCTGTCCCGTATTGACAGGACAGGTGGCAGCAGGAGCAAGGCTCTTTTTGAGTTTGAGGTGGAGGTTCAAGAGGCCTCCTCCTTGTTCTACATGCCCGCCTGTTGGGCCGTTGCCGTGGTGATGTGAGGAGAGCAGAGAGAGGGGGAGAGAGAGAGAGCAGGACGGGGACGTCACTTCTGGCATGCCACACGCTCTGCTTATTGGCAGAGCGGAGTCCCTGCCGGCGTCCCTCCTTCCGGACACGCCTGCGCTGGAGGAGGTAGCGCTGGAGGGGCAGGACGGCATCACCTTGGGAGCCCTCTGGCAGCACTTGGCCACCCGTGTGCCGCCATTCCTGGTTGCGCCCCTTGGAGCCCAGATCTGGGCACTGCTCTGGGCCTCGCTGGCTGCCCACACCGAGCTCCGCTTCACCCTCCTCCCCAAGCCGCGTCCCCCGCTGCACCTCTACGACCGGTGAGCCTTGGGGCCACGGCCTCACACTCCAGGCCATGCATGGGCCAACTTGGGCCCTTCCAGGTGTTATGGACTCCAACTCCCACCATTCCTAACAGCCCAAGGTCCTTTCCTTTTCCCCCTTATCCCTTTTCCCTAGAGCCTAAGCGGCCAAGGGGGAAAAGGAAGGCGCCTGAGGAAAGGTGGGAGTTGAAGTGAATGAATTTTTATTTATTTATTTATGAAGTGTCCATTATTTTTGCAAAAAAATCCCGTATTTTTAGGTAAATGTCCCTTATTTCTTATATCAAAAAGTGGCAACCCTACATACCCGTTTGGGTATCAGCCAGCATGCCAACAACTTAAATCAAGAAATAGTTTTCTAAGAGCTGAAGAGACACTCGTTGGGACACCTCAGCAGGCGAGAGTCCAAAAGTGGCAGGCTCAAACCTAAAACCTCAACCAGTGGTGTTTCAGATGAGAAACTCCCTCCTGGGCACACAAAAGACTGGGTGACTTGGAAGGTGCTAAAAAGACTGCATTCTGGCACCACAAGATGCAGAGCCTACCTTAAGAAATGGGGCCACAAAGTGGAGTCCACGACATACGAGTGCGGAGAAGAGCAAACCACAGACCACCCACTACAATGCAGCCCGAGCCCTGCCACAGGCACAATGGAGGACCTTCTTATGGCAACACCAGAGGCACCCCAAGTGGCCAGCTTCTGGTCAAAGGACATTTAATAGAATGTCAAGTTTGCAAACGTTGTGTTTTGTTTGGTTGGTTGGTTCGCTCCTGACACGATAAATAAATAAATAAATAAATCAGAGTAAGCCTTTTTTATTCTGAAAGAGCACATTTCCTGAAAGAAGAAGTAGAAAAATAGGATTCTGGCTGTAAATAGAAGGTCATCTACTGTCCTCTCCTTTTTGCCTTGCCTTTTACTCTTTTGTATTTTGAAATACAAGCAGCTGCAAAGCTGTTTGGGCTGGAAGTCAGCCTGAAGAAAACAGAAGTCCTCTACCAGCCCACAACGCAGGAAGAACACCATCATCCCCACGTCAGCATAGGCAAATCTGTGCTTAAGTCCGTTCAGCAGTTCACCTACCTGGGAAGCATCATCTCTTCAGACGCCAAGATTGACAAAGAGATAGATCACAGATTATCAAAGGCATATAGTGCATTTGGAAGGCTTCACAAAAGAGTCTGGAGCAACAAGCACCTGAGACAAAGCACCAAAATCAGTGTGTACAGAGCTATCATACTGTCTATTCTCCTCTATGGGTCTGAAACATGGGTCACCTATCGCCAACACCTATGACTCCTGAAACGCTTTCATCAGCGCTGACTTCGCACAATCCTAAATATACACTGGACCGACTAAGTGACGAATGTTGCTGTCCTTGAGCAAGCAGGGATCACCAGCGTTGAGGCCATGCTATTGAGAACGCAGCTGCGCTGGGCAGGGCACGTCTCTAGGATGGAGGACCACCGCCTCCCAAAGATACTACTCTATGGTCAACTCACCATGGGTCAGCGCAAGAGAGGCGCCCCCAAAAAGAGATATAAGGGCTCCCTGAAACAACATCTCAGGCTCGGCCAGATTGATCACCAACAATGGTGCAGCGTGGCCTCACATCGGGAGGCATGGAGACGCACTATCCACAATGCTGCGGCCTCTTTCGAGAAGACACGGCAAATGGGTCTCAAAGAGAAACGACAACGCAGAAAGAGCCGCAACTTGGAAACAACATCACCCTAGGAGACTTTCTGCTGTGCTTTCTGCAACCGAACTTGCCTATCTCAGGTTGGCCTTTTTAGTCATCAACGCGCTTGTAGAAAGCGTGGGATGAGTCCTTCCTAAGAATTTTCATTTGCGAAGAAATGCCGAGAGAGATTTTGAAATGGTCATATGACTGGTAAAATAAATAATTATTATCATCACAAGAGTTAGTTACCAGTATTTTTTTTTTAAAAAAAACCAACAACAACACCAGAATCAAGAGAGCAAATGAGGAAACAGGAGAACTCCAGGCAACAAGCAATCAAGTGGCAGTTGACATCTCCCAAACAGAGGGTGCCTCCGGGCAACAACAGCCAGGCTACCTCTATGCAGAGACCTCGCTGACTGACTTTGCAGCTTCATGGCTACTCAATGCTATTCAAGGGTAACATTTCACTTGCTTCAAACAGGCAAGGGTTCTTTCTCCAGCCTGGACATTATTCCACAGGTACATCTCCACGCAAGCCCCCTAATCCGCGCCCCAAAAGATCCTCTCGGTTACCTGGACGACCACTTTGCTGAACTCCTCATACACTCGCTTCTTTAAGTGCGCCGCCATCTTGGGTCGAAGCATCAGTGTCCCAGAGTTTCGCTTTTCCGTCACAACTGGCCCTTCGCAGCCACCGTAGCCAGCCGCCTTCCTCAATGGGAAAAGGTTTAAGAGACCTGCCTTGTCAAAGTATTTCGCGCAAGCATGACTTCAGGCTTCCAATCGAAGAAGCTAGGATCACTGATCTGGAGAAGCAGAGTGGATCAATTGGTAAACAGAGTGGCTCAAATAGAGTAAAAATCCTCTTTTTGTATTTATTATTATTTTTAAATCTAATTTAATTTTGTGTTAACAGAAGACCACTTTGGGTGGAACACTGTAGAACTACACAGCAACCCTATATATATCTATATCTATATATATATACACACACACACACACACATATATACCTTGTAAAACTACAACTCCCAGAATTCCATGGCTGCATTTTGAGCTTTAAGTCATATATATATATATATATATATATATATATATATATATATATATATATATATATATATGGTTTCTGTGTAGTTCTACAGTGTAGATCCACCCAAAGTGGTCTTCTGTTAACTTACAAAATTAAATTAGATATAAAAAATAATAATATATATATAATATATATATATTCCACAACTCCCAGAATGCATGCATTTTGAGCTTTAAGTCATATATATATATATATATATATATATATATCAATATATAAATATAAAGACATAAAGCTAAAAATGCAGGATGGAATCCTGGAGTTGTAGTTTTGCAAGGTCTCCAGGCTTCTCTGCCAAAGACTGCTAGTGGCTCACCAAACTACAAATCCCAAGATTCCACAGCCATTGAGCCATCGCTATTAAAATGGTGCCAATCTGCATTAATTCTGCAGTGTAGATGCACCTTTCGAGTCCCATTCTTCTGGGGGGGGGATCAGATTATTATTGCTATTATTACTTCTCAAATGCGGCTGGTGGGGGCGAGGGAGAGGGCCTTCTCGGTGGTGGCTCCCCGCCTGTGGAATGCGCTCCCTATCGATGTACGGTCCACCTCACCCCTCCTGGCATTCAGGAAAAAAGTAACATCCTGGCTGTGGGACCAGGCGTTTGCACACCAGCACTAAAGCAGAATTGGCGCTTTTAGCAGAAGTACAGTCAGGAGAGAGTGATGCACAAGCACAGACCTTAGTATAACGAGATAGCTTGCCAGAAATCATGCTGGCAGCCAAGACGAGAATAATGCACTCTGATTGGTACGTAAGGCACCCGCAGTGATTTGCCAGGGAACATCATGTGCCTTTTCTGATAATACTGGCCGTGATTGGTCTAGCTAGCCCCAGCGTGCGTTTGTTTACATTGTTACTGATTGGTAGGAACTGCGCATGGGCAAATGAAACCGTTCCTCCCTGCTGGCACAGAGGGACGTCTTAGAAATGTTGCAAATTCAGTACAAGATGCACATATAGCAGATAACATACTGTGAGAATGAAGAATTAATACTGCGCAATGCTGTTTAGCAAATAAGAATGCAAGTAGAGTGTAATGCCAAATAATATGATGTTTAATTGGATAATAGAAATGTGTTGAAGCTGTGAACCAATGATAATGATGAAGAAAGGAGGAGCACGGGACCTGCCGCCATAGAGTGTATATAAGGGATAGTTAGAGATTGCTCGGGGCTCTTGCCCTGAGGCAGCTTTTTCTGTGGGCAGGTCCCGTCTGCTGACGTTGTGCAAAAAAACTTTGGCTTCTTTGTACCCGCAGTACGATTGTTGCGTTTTCTCTCGTTCCTGTGCTCGCACGTTTACGCAACCTGTAAGTAAAAAGGTAACACCTGGGAGTTTTGGGACTCCAGATTTGCTGCTACAGCACAAGGCAGCATTTTAGATGGGATTTTAATGGAAAGTGGATGAATAGGGCCAATGTTTTTATGGACTGAACATTGTTTTAATCCAGAGTGAATGTGTATGGTGCTAATGTAGTTGTATTTTAATGTATTTAAATGTATTTTAATTGTTGAAGTGTTTTGGGGTTTATATTGTTACTGTGTGGGCATCGAATTGCGCCTTACTGTAAGCCGCTCTGAGTCCCCCCTCGGGGGTTGAGAAGAGCGGGGTAAAATCCTGAAATAAATAAATAAATAAATATTATTATTACTAGTCGATAATGGAACAGTGACTATCATTATTATCCCAATGATAAAAGGAGATAATCCTGCACAAAAAACCATTCCTACCTGTCTTTATTGATCTTTTAAAATTGCATTTCACTCTTTCAAATCTGGATTGTTCTAATATTGTCAGTGATTTAATAATATACTTTTTGTATGTTTTAATTGAATTCGTTTACATTGTGAGTCATTTACTGAATCCCAATTTTGGGGGCAAAGTGATATACCAATGTTGTTTCTATGCATTTATTGTTAACTAGCTTGATCCAGGTCCATCATCGGTGGAGGTCACAGTTTCTCTGGTTGTCAGTACCCCAGCTCACCCAAACCCTGCCAGTAACCAAATTTGGGCATATCAGGTATGCATGTCAAGTTTGGTCTAGATCCATCGGTGTTTGGGTTCACAGTGCTCTCTGGGTGTAGGTGAACTACAATTCCCTCAAATCAAGGTGAATACCTCCAGTATTCTTTGCTGGTCATGGGTTCTCTGTGTGCAGGGGCGGTCTAAGGTCATTTTATATGGTAAGCGAACATTATTTTGGCGCCCCCATGTAAAACAAATATACAATTATAATATCACAATACCATTAGTAGTATTATATTGTATCAATGTATATACAATATATTATAGTACATACTCATACTATATTATATCATAATTATATTATACTACATTACAATATAATTATATTATAATATATTGACATTATAATATAATATAACATTCTATTATATTATTATTATAAAATAATAAATAAAATTATTTATTTAAATAAAATTAACCTCTACTAAATATTTTCATGACTCCTATAAAACTCAAATAACCCAAAATAAAGTAAAATAAAATATTATATATTACTATTTGCCTGCGCAGTTGCGCCTGTCTCTCCTTGATGCTCCTGGCCAGCGCGCGCGCAGGGAGGTCAAGAGCCCCAAACCCCAAGGCCAAGAGCCTTGGGGTTTGGTAGGGTTCACACGTGATTAGGCCTGGCGAGGGAGATCGCGTCAGCGTGCGGCGGCTACTTCCGGTGGCGGCTGTCAGGAGGCAATACGTCACCAATACCCCTTTGGCTCCCCTCCCCTCTCCCTTTGTCTCCGCCCCCTGCCTGCCCAATTGGGTCACCGTATTCGGCGGCAGGGTGAAGACAAAGTGAGTGGGGAAGCACTCCCTGCCTGCCCGATAGGGAGTGCTTTGCCTTCAGGCTTCTGCGCACAGGAGTTACTGGGCATGCGCGGAGGTTTTCGCGCAGGCGCAGT
Organism: Anolis apletophallus; assembly: GCA_030556195.1. Classification (NCBI taxonomy): domain Eukaryota; kingdom Metazoa; phylum Chordata; class Lepidosauria; order Squamata; family Anolidae; genus Anolis; species Anolis apletophallus. The sequence continues at coordinate 161,211,631 of JARBWK010000004.1, forward strand.
TGCTCCTGCGCTCAGCTTCAGCTCCGGAGCAACTGCGCCTGCGCGAAAACCTCCGTGCATGCCCAGAAGCGGCGGCGGAGCGCACAAGGCCGGGGCCCAAAAGCAGGCAGCCGCGGCGCTGCCTGAGGAACATCGGCAGGGCCAGGACGCTGTCTGGCGCCGGCGCCCAGTGGGCGGGAGAATTCGCCCCTTCCCAGATGGCGCCCCATGTGGCCGCTTCCTTGGCCTACCTATAGGACCACCCCTGTCTGTGTGCCAAGTTTGGGTGTCTCTGTGGTGGATGGAACATGTAAAGTCTAGGATGACATTGCCCCTGAATGAAAGCATTCCTTGGATGGTGGGCATTGTGGTGTTAGGGGAGGACATTGGCAGGGGTTAGGCTACATGTTCACGGCTCTCGGAGGTTCAAATCCGGAGACCGTGTGGATGAGCTCCCTCTGTCAGGTCCAGCTCCCCATGCAGGAACATGAGAGAAGGCTCCCACAAGGATGGTCAAACATCAAAACATCCAGGTGTCCTCTGCGCAACGTCCTTGCAGACGGCCAATTCTCTCACACCAGAAGCAACTTGCAGTTTCCGAAGTCGCTCCTGACACGAAAAAAAAACACTATGGATTAACGTTGTTTGTCAAAGTGGGACCCTGTCTGTGTAAGTGGGCATCCCATCCATATTCACACATACATTGGTTGTTTATTCAGTCGCTTCCGACTCTTCGTGACCTCATGAACCATCCCACGCCAGAGCTCCCTGTCGGCCGTCACCACCCCCATCTCCTTCAGGGTCAAGCCAGTCACTTCAAGGATACAATCAGGGCCGGCCTGACCTTTTCCGGGGGAGTACGCGAAGAACATTTTGCCCCCCCCCCCGGCCGCCGCATCATATCGTCCCGCCGCCGCTACCGCCGCCGCCTCACAGCCAGCCCCACGGGCCGGCTGCAGCACGCCTCCCGAAGCACGGACATTTCCACGCATGCCCAGAGGCAACTACAGGCGCTGTAGCGCCTGTAGACGTTTCTGCGCATGCGCAAATGTCCGCGCATGTGCACTGCGCCCGAGCAAGCCTGCGCGCTGGCTCCAAAGCCGCAGGCATGCTCGGGACTCAGTGCCCATGCGCAGACATTCGCGCATGCCCAGAAGCAACTACAGGCGCTACAGCGCCTGTAGTTGCTTCTGGGCATGCGTGGAAATGTCAGTGCTTCGGGAGGCGTGCTGCAGCCGGCCCATGGGGCCGACTGTGAGGCAGCAGCGGCGGCGGCAGGGCGGGGCGCGGAAGCGAGGTGGCGCCGCGGTGCCCTCCCAGCCGGTGACGCCCCGCCCAGCCGGTGGCGCTCTACGCGACCGCTTACATGGCGGAATCGCTGAGGCTGCCTCTGGATACAATCCATCCATTTTGCCCTTGGTTGGCCCCTCTTCCTTTTTCCTTCCATTTTCCCCAGCATCATTGTCTTCTCTGAGCTTTCCTGTCTTCTCACGATGTGGCCAAAGGACTTCGTCTTTGCCTCTAATCTCCTTCCCTCCAATGAGTAGTCGGGCTTTCTTTCTTGGAGGATGGACTGGTTGGATTTTCTCCCGGTCCAAGGCACTCTCAGAATTTTCCTCCAACACCACAATTCAAAAGCTTCTCTCTTCCTTCGCTCAGCCTTCCTTATGGTCCAGCTCTCACATCCATAGGTTACTACAGGGAATACAATTGCTTTGACTATGCGGATCTTTGTTGCCAGTGTGATGTCTCTACTCTTCACTATTTTGTCGAGATTGGTCATTGCTTTCATCCAAGGAAGGAAACGTCTTCTGATTTCCTGGCTGCACTCTGCGTCTGCAGTAATCTTTGCACCTAGAAATACAAAGTCTGTCACTGCCACCACGTTTTCTCCCTCTATTTGCGTTATCAATCATTCTTGTTGCCATAATCTTGGTTTTTTAATGTTTAGCTGCAACCCAGCTTTTGCACTTTCTTCTTTCACCTTGGTTAGAAGGCTCCTCAGCTCCTCCTCACTTTCGGCCATCAAAGTGGTATCATCTGCATATCTAAGGTTGTTAATGTTTCTTCCAGCAATGTTAACCCCAGCCTTGCATTTATCAAGCCCCCCACATCGCATGATGCGTTCTGCATACAAGTTGAATAGGTTGGGTGAGAGTATACAACCCTGCCATACTCCTTTCCCAATCTTGAACCAGTCTGTTGTTCCATGGTCAGTTCTTACTGTTGCTACCGTGTTTCCCCGAAAGTAAGACAGCGTCTTACTTTCTTTTGACTTAAATCCCCCTACGGCTTACTTTCGGGGTACGGCTTACATTACCGTAACCCAAAAGTAAGCCTTTCCCCTTGGCCGCCTCCTCCTCCGCCTCCTCCGCCCCGCTTGCCTCCTCCTCCGCCTCCAGTCCCCCCGCCGCCACTTGCCGCTGCCGCCGCCTCCCTCCGCCTCGGTGCCGCCTCCCCCGCCGCCGCCTCCCCCGCCGCCACTTACGCTGCCGCCGCCTCCCTCCGCCTCCGGTGCCGCCTACCTCCGCCTCCCGGTGCCGCCTACCTCCGCCGCCGCCTGCCTCCGCGCGCTTGCCTCCGCCGCGCTTGCCTCCGCCGCCGCTGGCACCGCCGCTTACCTCCGCCGCCGCTTGGCACCGCCGCGCTTGCCTCCTCCTCCATAGCGGCCCCACGCCTCGCCAGGCGCGGCTGCGCGGGCGCACTCAGGCCTTCTGCCCATGCGCGAATGTCTGCACATGGGCGAAGGTACTGAGCGCGTCTGACGCAGGCGCGCTGACGCAGGCGCGCTGGCAGTTGCCGGGCGCGCTCAGGCCTTCTGCCCATGCGCAGACATTCGCGCATGGGCAGAAGGCCTGAGTGCGCCCGGCGCAGCCGCGCTGGCGCAGGCGTGGGGCCGCTATGGAGGAGGGGAGGCAAGCGGCAGTGCGGCGGCGGAGGCAAGCGGCGGCGGCGGTGCTAAGCGGCGGCGGTGCCAAGCGGGCGGCGGAGGCAGGCGGCGGCGAGGTAGGCACCGGAGGCGGAGGTAGGCGGCACCGAGGCGGAGGGAGGCGGCGGCAGCGGCAAGTGCGGCGGGGGAGGCGGCGGCGGGGGAGGCGGCACCGAGGCGGAGGGAGGCGCAGCAGCAAGTGGCGGCGGGGGAGGCGGCGGCGGGGGAGGCGGCACCGAGGCGGAGGGAGGCGGCGGCAGCGGCAAGTGGCGGCGGGGAGGCGGCGGCGGGGGGAGGCGGCACCGAGGCGGAGGGAGGCGGCAGCGGCAAGTGGCGGTGGGGGAGGCGGCGGCGGGGGGGGCGGCGGCAAGCAGCGGCGGCGGAGGCAAGCGGCGGCGGGGGGTAGCGGAGGCGGGGGAGGCGGCGGAGGCGGCGGGACCGAGGCGGAGGCGGGACGGAGTGCGGCGGCGGTGGGGCTTACATTCGGGGTACGGCTTACATTAGCCGACCCCCCTGACACCCCCGATACGTCTTACAATCGGGGGTGTCATACTTTCGGGGAAACACGGTACTTGGTCATTATACAGCTTCCTCAGGAGACAGACAAGGTGATTTGGTATCTCCATACCACCAAGAACTTGCCACAATTTATTATGATCCACACATTTATTAGGTATATAGATAGATAGTTAATATTAATAAGGTAATTAGTGTCCGTTTTAGAGAGTGGAAAGACCAAAGATCGAAAAGTAGCATGGTTTGAACATTGGATTAGGAGTCTGGAGCCCCTTCTACACGTCCATGATGTGGGATATCAAATCAGATAATCCACATCATATACTTTGAACTGGATTAGCTGAGTCTAGACTGCCATGTAATCCAGTTCAAAGCAGATAAACTGGGCTTTATATGTCAGTGTAGACTCAGCCTGCAGCACTTGGGATTTGTTCGTAGTCTCCTATCCAAGTGCTAACCAAGATTAGCCCTGCTTAGCTTTCAAGATTTGGACTTGTGCCTTGGAATAGTTAAAGGTATTCCTTGGCCAAGTTAGCAATCCTTCTGAGCTTGGGGAAGGCTGTCCTTTTTGGACCGCCAATCCCAGAATTGATCAGCTATTCTGGGAGTAGCAGTCCAAAAGTGAAGTGGTTTCTGATTTACAGCAACCCTAATGTAAAACACGTTCAGAGGGGGTTTGCCATTGATTTCTTCTGACGCTGAGAAAGTGTGACTTGGTCACCCATTGGGTTTCCATAGCTAAACAGGGATTCGAACCCTGGTCTCTAGAACTGTAGTCCAATGCTCAAACCACTATGCCGTGCTGGCTCTTCTTCTGTGTATACTTGTGTTTACATTGTTGGGAGTTGTAGTTTTCCAAGGTCCAAGAGTACTGGTGCTTTAGCAAACTACAGCTCCATAGCTTTGAGCCATGGAAGCTAAAATCGTTGGACAAGTGAAATCGTTGGACTGCCAGCCAGGGATAGTCAGGATAGAATTAGTTATTAAGAACCCTAGTTCTACTATTGGCGGTGAGGTTCCATTACACGCAGACACTGCATTAAATGGCCGTGTGAACTCATATAATCTAGTTCAGGGCTGTCCAACTGGCGGCCCGGGGGCCGTACACGGCCCCCCAGCCTGTTGGACACGGCCCCCGCTATGCCCCCGGCCGCCATTTTTAAATTTTTTATTTCAAAAATTAATTTTTTAAAAAATGGCAGCCGGGGGAGGCGGGGCAGGGAGGAGGAAGAGAACTAGCTCCTCCTCCCTGCACCGCCCCTCCCATCCCTCCCTCCGCCGCTGCGGGGCAGGGAGAAGGGAGCCAGCTCCCTCCTCCTCCTTGCCTTGCCCCCTCCGTCCCTCTCTCCGCCCCGCCGCTGCGATCCGGTTCGCAGCGGTGGGGGGAGGGAGGGGAGGAGGAGGAATCCTCCCTTCCTCCTCCTCCTCCTCCTCCTTCCCGGCACCACTGGTGTCCCGATCGCCGTGGCGCCGGGGAAGGAATCCTCCCTCCCTCCTTCTCCTTCCCCGGCGCCGCGGCGATTGGGACACCGGCGGCGCTGGGAAGGGCGGGAGGGAGCGAGGGGGCAGGCCTTCCAGGGAGGCCTGCGGGAGAGCCCGGCTCTTGCATCCCTCTGACCAGGTCAGAGGGATGCGAGAGCCGGGCTTAAAACCCTCCTGCAAGCCTGGATAGCTCGCGGGGAAGCGGCGCTCAGTTCTCACTTCCCCGCGAGCCATCCAGGCCAGCGGGAGAGTTTCGCCCGGCTCGCGTCCCTCTGACCAGAGGGGGACAAGAGCCAGGCGAAAAACCTCCCGCAAGCCTGGATGGCTCGCGGGAAGCGAGAACCAGGCGCCGCTTCCTCGCGAGCCATCCAGGCCTGCGGGCGAGGGGCAGAGCCGCGGAAGCTTCCTCCCGGCCGCCCTCTCCCCAAAGTGTCACAACAGCTGTTGTGATGCTTTGGGCGAGGGGCGGAGCCGCGAAGGCCCCGTGGCTCCTCCTTCTCTCCCAAAGCATCACAACAGCCTCGGAAGTGGGCGAAATTGCCCGCTTCCAAGGCTATTGTGACGCTTTGGGAGAGGGGGCGGAGCCGCGTGGCCGGGGGCGTGGCCGGGGGCATGGCCACTCAGCCCCCAGGTGATCGGCCCCCAGAAAGTCCGGCCCTTGGGTCGGCAGAATTTGGACAGCACTGATCTAGTTCAATGCAGTTAAACTGCATCCTGAAAGTGCATTATATGGCAATGTAGATGGGTCCTGCTGAAATGGCTGGGTTCATTCAGTGCTGTGTGCCATCGCTGTGTGCTGTGTGAATCATTCAGTAATAATAATGTTCACCTATATAGCAATAAGACTCTGTAACATGATTTTTGTTCCTGTGTTATAAATGTCATTTCCAAATTGGTTCTATCATAACAACATGTAAAAAGCTTTTTAAACTGCAAAAAGCTTTGTTTTTGCAGGACACCTTGCAGCACATTTTACGATGGTTTACAATTAATTTCTCATTGAGTCTCAATCAATTCAACATAGTTGGTGGCAGCCACAAAAACAAAGTTTATGGAGTATAACAACTACTTTCAAAGTAAATATCACACAATTAAACAGGAAATAACACTTTCAAACCAGGAACGGAACATTTTCCAAAGTTTGTTACATAATGTAATGGGCCAATGTTCAATACCCAACAGAGTTTTGGAATTAAATTCCAGAATAAAATACAGTTTAATATATATTTTGCAGTTGCATTACAGGCCAAATTCAGGCAGAAACCAATGTAAGTGTGACATGAACTGTACTAGGAATTGTCAAGTCAGGAATTTGATATTATGTTTTTTTAAAGACTGCAGCCTGTACAAAAATTAATTCTCAAATTAAAACAAATATATTAAAATGCAATAGATAGATTTTTTATTTTAAAAGGGGATCCCAGTGGCACAATGGGTTAAACCCTTTTGCTGGCAGGGCTGAAGACCGACAGGTTGCAGGTTCGAATCCGGGGAGAGTGCGGATGAGCTCCCTCTGTCAGCTCCAGCTCCCCATGCAGGGACATAAGAGAAGCCTCCCAGAAGGATGATAAAACATCAAAACATCCCAGCGTCCCCTGGAAAACATCCTTGTAGACTACCAATTCTCTCACACCAGAAGGGACTTGCGGTTTCTTAACACGGGGAAAAAGGGAGCAAAGGCAACCTGGGCAAAGTTTAAGCTTAGCTGGACATTTTTCTTCATAATCCCAAAAACAAAGCTCTCCCATCATTGAAATATGAGAACGGAAACAAGATCTGGGGCTAAAGTGGTCCTTAGAGCAGTCTTTCTCAACCAGTGTGCCATGGCACACTAGTGTGCCGTGACGGACCTCCTGCTGTGCCGCGAGACAAGCTCTCTGCCCCCCTTCCTCCCCCTTCCTGCCGAACTCCTGCTGCTTGGGGGAGGAGGAAGGGCCGGGCAGTGGCGAAGAAAAAGAAGGGACCGGGACGCCGCCTCCTTCGGCCGTTTCCCCAGCCAGCCTCCAATCCGCCATGACTCCCACCATGACTCTCGCCCCTCGCTCACTGAAGCCGCGTGGAGGAGGAGCCCCGCCCACTGAAGCCTGTCCACCGCTCATGCTCCTCCTCTGTAGGAGAGCTGAAGCTGGGGAAGGGGCAGGGCATGGTGCAGCCTGTAGGAGAGCTGAAGCTGGGGGGAGGGAGCGGGGCATGGTGCAGCCTGGCTCTGCCCCCTCCCCCGGCTTCAGCACTCCCAGCAGCTGCTCCAGCCTTGAGGGGACAGTGCCAAGCCAGCATTGTGCTGGCTCTGCCACCGCTGGTTTGGCACTGCCCCCTCAAGGCTGGAGAAGCTGTGGGAGAGCTGAAGCCGGGGGGGGGGGGCGGGGCATGGCGCAGCCTGGCTCCGCACCCTCCCTGGCGTTGACACTCCCAGCAGCTGCTCCCAGCAGGCCACCAACCCCCAGCCGTTTTTTACTGTGTTAGAGTGTCATTTTGTGTCATTTTGGTTGGTGGTGTGCCCCCGAATTTTTTTAATGTTAAAAGTGTGCCGCTGCTCAAAAAAGGTTGGGAAACACTGCCTTAGAGGAAATTAATCCACATTTTGGGATGCTAAAAATAATAATATATAACTGGATAGTGTATAATTTTGTGTATTATTTGTAACTGGAGATTTCTAAAGTCAGTACGGGACACTCCACTAGAAGACAATAGTCATGGTGTGGCTTAAAAGTAAACATTAGCTCACCCGAAGCATGTGATTTGTTCAAATAGCCGCAATGAACAAGAGTAATAAATGCACAGCTGCTTTGAGAATAGATAAAATAAGTATGAAGGTTGCAAGAGTGCATTTACACTGCAGAAGAAATGCAGTTTGACGCCACTTTAGATGCACCCATAGATGCACCCAAATCTCAATGAACAGTGTGTATGTGTGTGTGTGTGGGGGTGACTATATTGGCTTTTCCGCTACCACCAAATGAAGGCAAACTTGTAGAAAAAGTCACTGGATCTGAAGCGGAAGCCCTTCTCCATAGTATAGGCTTGGAAAGTGATCTGGTAACCTTTGGCTTCTATGTCCATTTTGATGCAGTCCAGCAGATCGGAGATGCTGGGCGAGGCATTCCAGGGACCAAACCTGACCACGGATTTCTTGCATGTGTCCAAACTGTTGAAGGTGTCGTGACACCGGGCGAGGTCCTCCTCCGTCTTCACCACACAGACCATGACGTTGGATTGGCGGGCGGCCACTGCTTCAGCCCGGGCGATGCGTATCATCAGTTCAATGTTCTCGGTATAGCTGGGAACCCGGGCGAGGAACTGTTTTCTGGCCACCAGCTCCCCGAAGATCGGAGGGGAATCCTCCAGCTGCTTGATCATCGGCTCAATGTCGTAGAAGAGGGCTTCCTTGTAGACCTCCTGGACGCATTGATTGGGAACCTTGTTGCTCCTCAGGTACTCCAAGACGTATTTGAAATACGTGCCGGGACGGTCGATGAAGTACCTCCCTTTGGAGTCAGTGCGAAGTTTGGATTGGCCGCCAGCAAACAACTCAGCCAGTTTGGAGCCAGGATGTTTCTTCAAGGTGCTCAAGGTGGTCGTGAACATCTCTCCGCCAACGTTCAGCTCTACGATTTGCTGACAAAAATGATGGGAAGGAGTGAATAACATAGATTAGATTTAAATATGGAGAGGAATAGAGATGCCCAGCACTGAACAGCAGGCCCGAATTAACCCATTTTGGCACCCTAGGCCACACTTTGGAATTACGCCCCCAAACCAACCTCTACCACACACACCCCCACCTCTTCCTCCTCCTCACAGCACCGCACACCCTCCTTCCTTGAGTCAAGGAAGGAGGGCGCATGAGGAGGAAGGAAGGGAAGGCCCACCCCCGGTGCCGGCAGTGGCCCTGGGGGAGGGGCATCCCTCCTCCTCCCCCTCCTCGCGCCCTCCTTCCTTGACAAGGAGGCGGGGGCAATGGTGAGGGGGGGCGCCATTCCCTCCTCCCCGCCCCCTCGCAGCACTCTCCCCCCACCCTCCTCCGAGAGAGAGAGAGTTGTGTTGTGGTTTTGTTTCAACATTAATTTTTTTTGGGGTCCATGTGCATTGCGCCCCCCTTGGCTTGCGCCCCTAGGCCATGACCTAGAGTGGCCTTATAGGTAATCCAGGCCTGCTGAACAGCAGCTGCTACATCCGCTATTGACTCATGTTCAACTTTGTTGGAGCATGCAAGAAATCAGTTAATGTGCGAGTGTCAACTATAAAATAAAATGCATGAAGCTGATTGATCGGGTAATGCCCAGGGAGCAGCCCGAGTCTGGGACTTTTGAATACTATTACATTTTTTGTTCAGGCTTGAGCTATGCAGGTGCAGAGGGAGAAGAAGAGAAAGGCAGAGAGAGGGGGGGGGGGGTTCTTGCCTCATGAGCTGGCTGCTGAAGGCGTTTATCCATATGGACAAAGGAAAGACCTCTCATAAAAGGCTTTTTTGTGAGTTGATGCAACTGATCACATTGTACATAAGTTGTTCTGAACTACAGAGAGTAAATTACTTGTTATTTACTGTTTGCCTGAATATTGTATTTTCTTTCTCTGGCAAGTCAGTGTATGGACTGATCAAAAGTGAACTACACATGGTTTCTTTTACTTACACCACAAACTTGTGGTTTACAAAGACCCCTACGGTAGATGCCTTTTACATGGACTGTTGTCAAGTCCGGGGTCACCTGTCCTATCTCTGTACATTTCATGGCATAGCTACTTTGACACATTCCTTTTGCTATTGATTTCATTTACTGTTTTGTCACTGGAGGACTGTTTCCTCTCAAGGATCAAAATGTCTCAGGACAAAGCCGGGAAAGGAGAGGGGGAAGAGAGATGAAATTGGAGAAGGTGAAGAGTCTCTGTTTAGATTACAGGTGTTGGCATGTCATGACATGTGCATATGATTGATTATGGCAGTGTTTCTCAACCAGTATGCCGTGGCACACTAGTGTGCCGTGAGCGATCATCAGGTGTGCCGCGAGAAAAGCTCTCTGCCCCCCCTTCCTTCCCCCCTCCTCCTGTCAAACTCCTGCTGCTTGGAGGAGGAGGAGGAAGGGCCGGGCGGCGGCGAAGAAAAAGAAGAAGGGGCCGGGACGCCGCCTCCTTTGGCCGTTTCCCCAGCCAGCCTCCAATCCACCATGACTCCCACCATGACTCTTGCCCCTCATTCGCTGAAGCTGCCCACTGAAGCCCGTCCACCGCTCATGCTCCTCCTCTGTGGGAGAGCTGAAGCCAGGGGAGGGGGCGGGGCATGGCGCCCTCTCCCCCCGGCTTCAGCGCTCATGCAGCTTTGCCAGCCTTGAGGGGGCAGTGCCAAGCCAGCAGTGGCAGAGCCAGCACAATGCTGGCTTGGCACTGCCCCCTCAAGGCTGGCGAAGCTGTGGGAGAACTGAAGCCAGGGGGAGGGCTTCAGTTCTCCCACAACCTGGGGATTGGGACCACTGGGGGGGGGTCGTGAGGGGCTGTCAGGGGATTGCCAAGGATAATCAGAAAACACAATATTTTCTTTTGGTCTTGGGGGGTTCTATATGGGAAGTATAGCCCAATTCTATTGTTGGTGGAGTTCAGAATGCTCTTTAATTTTAGGTGAACTATAAATCCCAGCAACTACAACTCCCAAATGTCAAGGTCTATTTTCCCCAAACTCCACCAGTGTTCACGTTTGGGCATATTGAGTATTTGTGCCAAGTTTGGTCCAGACTCCAGATCCATCGTTGTTTGAGTCCAGAGTGTTTTCTGGATGTAGGTGAACTACAACTCCAAAACTGAGGGTCAATGCCCACCAAACCCTTTCAGTATTTTCTGTTTGTTGTGGAAGTTCTGTGTTTGAGCCAAGTTTGGTTCGATTCCAGCATTGATGGAGTTCAGAATGCTCCCTGATTGTAGGTTAACTATAAATCCCAGCAACTACAACTCCCAAATGACAAAATCAATCCTCCCCCCCCCTGCCCCCAAAAATCCACCAGTATTCAAATTTGGGCATATTGGATATTTGTGCCAAATTTCGTCTATTGAATGAAAATGCATCCTGCATATCAGATACTGACATTACGATTCATAACAGTAGCAAAATTACAGTTAGGAAGTAGTAACAAAAATAATTTTACGGCTAGGGGTCACCACAACAAGGGGAACAAGGGAAGGTTGAGAAGCATTGCTGTAGTGTCTCACTCTCTACAAAGTTTGGGAATTGAAGGAATTTACTTATGTTGGGCATCATATTTAGGGGTGCAATTTAACCCTCTGCTAAAACCTTGGCTTTTCTCACTTACCGTTTGGAGACTATTTACATTTTGTTTTGGGAAGGATTTGGGTTCCAAGGAAATGCTCATCCTTCCTTCTGTCCCTCCAGGAAATCCACAGGTGTGTAGGCAAGAGAGTGGCGGAGACTTCTTGTTTCTCCCCTTTGGCCTGGTGTAATCTCTCTCTATCAGAACCTGGTAGTAACTCATACACTTGCAGTGGTGTCTATCCTGCTGCCACTCTGCAGCCACAGGTTACAAGTGCATTGGAGAGTCTGCAGGCGGAAGTATTTGTCACTCTTCTGGCAATGTGCCTTTTTGGAGAGCGAAGGCATTCATGCGGCAGGAGGGAAAGAAGCTGGCCAGCACTCTCACTGCTCCTTCTCTCCCACCCTCTTGACACACAAATGCACACACTAGTCAGCTGTGACTAATAGCCAGGTCAAGAAATCAGTTCCTCCCATTCTCTACCCCTCCGAAGACACACAACTCAGTTGGCATCGCCTAAAGCACCACCTTTGTGTGACTGTCATTTGCCAAACCGGTTACACCCTCATTCCAGGGCTTAATACTCAGCCTGACTTCTGTCCTTTTATTTTAAAGAGACAGTATGTCTACTTGGGGGGAAAGTCGCAATTTAGTGGAATTATTAAACTGAAGAGATTATCCCAGGCATGGCCCAAGGGTGTATCCGTACTATATAGCACTTTGATACTGCTTTAACTGCTGAAGCGGACAACCCAGGAAATACAGGCATCAGTCTTCAAGCAAGGGGGACCTTTATTTTATTATTCCACTGCTGCTACCGATTAATATGTAGCAAATACGCCAATTAACGCATAGCGTGGTGTGGCGGTGTATTTTTTATATTATACTTATATGTGTTTGGTACATTATTTAAACCAGTGTTTCCCAACCTTTTTTGAGCCGCGGCACACTTTTTACATTTGCAAAATCCTGGGGCACACCAACAACCAAAATGACACAAAATGACACTTTAACACAGTAATACATATAGTTAATATGTTTTAAAAATGTATTTATACACTAAGTGAGAAACCTGGGCCTGTTTTGATGAACACAACATAGATATCTTGGCAGGAGTGGCAGAAAGACACAAACTTCCCACACAGAACTCCCATAACCAAGAGAAAATGCTATAAGAGTTTGGTGGGCATTGACCTTGGGTTTTGGAGTTGTAGTTCACCTATATCCAGAGAGCACTGTGGACTCAAACCATGCTGGATCAGAACCAAACTTGGCATGAATACTCAATATGCCGAAATATGAACGCAGATGGAGTTCAGGGGAAATAGACCTTGACATTTGGGAGATGTAGTTGCTGGGATTTATAGTTCCCCTACTATCAAAGAGCATTCTGAACCCCACCAATGATAGAACTGGGCAAAAATTCCCACACAGAACCCCCAGGAGGCAAGAGGAGGTCTCTACTTGGGGAAAGGGAGGCGGGCCTTCCCAATGCATGGGGAGGGAGAGACCAAGTAGACAACGGGTGGGGAGGGGGGGTGTTTGTAATTTTGTGCCTTTATTGAGGTAGGTTTCTAGACTCTCCCCCCTCCCCTCCTGGAAGTTCCAATTTCTCACGGCACACCTGATGATCGCTCACGGCACACTGGTTGGGAAACACTGATTTAAACTGTTATGTGTATTCATATCATGATCTGATCACCATGCTCAGTGTATCCCATATGTATGGGGGTATTGGGATAATGATACAAAATGTTTGCTAGGGTAGACCCTCTCTCACTCAGGCTCAGCCCCTCCCGAATCAAACTCAGCCCCCCCCGAATCAAAATCCTGGCTACGGCCCTGTACAGTAAGAAGAAAGGAAAGCTTAGAGAAGACAACTATGCTGGGGAAAATGGAAGGAAAAAGGAAGAGGGGCCGACCAAGGGCAAGATGGATGGATGGTATCCTTAAAGTGACTGGCTTAGCTCTGAAGGAGCTGGGGGAGGTGATAGCTGACAGGCAGCTCTGGCGTGGGATGGTCCATGAGGTCACGAAGAGTCGGAAGCGACTGAACGAATGAACAACAAAATGTTTATGGCATTAAATTATTGCCTTTTTGTAAAGCCATTCTGAGTCCCCTTTATGGTGAGAAGAGCGGGATATAAATGTAGTAAATCAATCCATCCATCTATTCCTCCATTGTGTTCCTTCCAGTCTCTAGAGCAGGGCTGTCCAACTGGCGGCCCCGGGGCCGTACACGGCCCCCCCAGCCCCTTCCCTACGGCCCCCGCCTACCCTGCAAAAATAATGATTTTTTTTTTAAAAAATCGATCTCCGGGGGGGCGGGGTTGGGTAACATTAGGCGTGGCGCCGGTGCCGAGCCTGACGTCACCCAGCCCCGCCCGCTCCCTTCCTCCTCCGTCCCGCCTCTCCCCCCGGCGCACCAATCGGGAATGCCGGGGGGAGGGAGGGAGGAGGCGTGCCTAAAGAGGAGGAAGGCAAGCGCTTCCCTTCCTCCTCTTTAGTCACGGCTTCTCCGTTCTGCCTCTCCCACCGGCGCCCTGATCGGTGTGGCGGTGGGAGAAGCAGAACAGAGGAGGAGGCTGGCGTGACACTTTAGGAGGGAGGGTGAAGCCATGGAGGGCTCCCCTTGGCTTTGCTCTCCCTCCTAAAGGGTCACGCCATCCTCAGAAGCGAAATCGCCGCTTCTGAGGCTGGCGTGACACTTTAGGGGGCGTGGCCGGGGGCGTGGCCGGGGGCGGGGCGGAGCGGCCCCCCAGGTCATCAGTGACTGGAAGTCCGGCCCTAGGTCCAGTAGAAGTTGGACAGCACTGCTCTAGAGTACCAGAAAGCAAGCTTGTCTCCTTATAGCTCCCTAAGCTGCTCCTTGGAGGGATTCGTGGTTTCCAGACCTTTGACTACGTGGGTCACCCTTCTCTAGACACATCTCTCTGGAATTCCTAAAGCTGGCCCATAACACATCCAAAGGTGACAGCCAAGGTGGAATTGTTTTGGAAAAGATTCCGAAGCTGTGTTTGCCAAAGCTGGTCACCACTCTATGAATCTGATACCACTCCTTTCTGTAATGGAGGGAAACACCCTGGATTTCTGACTTTTTATTGTCATAGAAAAATCTCAGTGGCGAACCTTGTTCCAGAGCCAAGGGGAAAATGTGCCATATCTCTCAATCAGAAAGGTGATTGTGGACCTGTAGCAAACTTATTATCAAGCGGCAATCTCGACCACATTTCTCCCCATACTCTATGGGTGCATCTCTACACCAAGCATGGGCAAACTTCAGCCCTCCCTCCAGGTGTTTTGAATTTCAACTTCCACAATTCCTAACAGCCTAAAGCAGTCCCTGGTCAAAGCGGTCCCTGGTCAAAGAGGTCCTACTGGCAGAGGCAGATCTTAGTGGAGGCAAATTAAACGGCTGCCTCAGGATGCCACATGGCCAAGGGCACATCCGGCCGTGGTCACCATTGCTGCGGGTGGCCAGCGCGCGGGTGGGAGGCTCCTCCCCGGCTGCAAAATGTTCCCTCCTGGCTTGTCCTTTTCATCCTCTTGGGCAGGGGTGCTCAGAATGGTGATCGGGATCCCCAGGGTGATCTTTGGGCCTCATCCTGGTGATCTTGAGGCCCCTGACCAGGTTTTTTGCAGTTGGTCCTCTTCACGCGCCCCTGCACTCTGCAAAGAAGTCCTCTGTCGTTGCTCCTCCCCGCTCCCTGCTCGCGTGCCGCCTCCAAAAGCTCCAGAGTCCAAGAGGCAGAATGGGCCCCCTCTTTTGGATTCCTCCTCCTCCCTCCGTCCTTCTCCAGCCACTCAGAGTCGTAGGAGACCAAAGGGGCGGGCCTGGATGACGCGATGCATGGCTGGCCCCAGCATGCGCAGAAGCGCCCATTCTGCCTCTCGGACTTCTCGTGAGCTCTTGGAGGCGGCACGCATGCTGGCGGCGTGGAAATAGGAGCAATGACGGAGGTGGAGAAGAAGGACGCTTTGGGGTCATTTTCTTACCGCATCTCAAAGGTCGGTCTTTTTACTTTGGGGTGGGTGCTTGATTGTTCTGTGGCATGTCTCTTTGTTTATTTTTAATGTTTAAAAATGGCCTTTTAGCTCCAAAGCCTCTCTGCTTGCTTTGTTCCTTGAGAAATATATGTTGGGGAATATGGAAATGTGGGAGAAATGGGGTGGTTGGATGTATTTTTGCATGCCCCTTTGTTTACCTTGCTGAGTATTAAATGGCCTTGCAGTTCAAAAGCCTCTCTTCTTACTTTCTGGCTGATAATATGTGTGGTAATATGGCAGTGTGGGAGAAATGGGGTGGTTGGATGTATTTTTATGCTCTGTTTTATATTGTTATTAAATTGAAATGTGATGTTTTATAACTTCATTTTATGTAAACTGCCCCGAGCCTGCTGGAAGGAGCGGTACATAAAAATGAATAATAAATATAAATAAATAAAAAATGAATAATAAATATAAATAAATAGATAGATAAGAAAATAGTTATACGTTTTACATTTCTGGGTAGGTGATCTTTGGGACTTGGTTTTTTAATCAGTAGCTCCCATGCTGAAAAAGTGTGAGCACCCCTGCTCTTGGGGATGCGTTTAGCAACTCCCTGTCCCTCCACCAGAAGCGCTCAGTCCCAATAGCGCATGCTAGCTGTTTGCGCGCACGTGCGCATGCCATCATCACCACACTGAAGACCTAGGGGGCGCCAAAAAAAGGTTGGCTTAATATAATTTTTTACCTTTGCCCGGCCCTGCCTACTGGCTGTTAGGAATCGTGGGAGTTGAAGTCCAAAATACCTGGAGGGCTGAATTTTGCCCATGCCCGATCTACACTGCAGAATTGATGCAGTTTGGCACTACTTTAACTATTTATTTATTTATTTATTTATTCAGTCTTATATTCCGCTCCTCCCTACAGGCTCGGGGCGGATCACAGCATACAATAAAACAAGCTGCGTATAAGAAAACATGCAGTCATACAATAAAATATAAAACACGAAAACAGTTACAGGTAAAATTCCAGGTTAAAAACACGCTAAACAAGCCGGGCTAATTGAAGGCCAATCTGAAAAGGGCGGTCTTGCAAGCCCTTCGGAAGGGGGCAAGCTCTGGGATCGCTCGGGTGTCATCAGGAAGGGAATTCCATAACACTGGAGCCGCCACAGAGAAAGCTCTCTGCCTGGTTGAGGACAGGTGGCAGGAGCGGATTGATGGCACAAGTAGCAAATTCTGTTCCTCAGAACGAAGTGATCTCGGGGGAACATATGGGGTAAGGCGGTCCCTCAGGTACGCAGGCCGTAGACCGTGTAAGGCCTTAAAAGTTAAAACTAACACCTTGAAGGCAATTCGGTACTCAATAGGAAGCCAGTGCAGTTGCCGGAGGATGGGAGTGATGTGCTCCCTCACTGGTGCTCCCACCAGCAAGCGAGCAGCGGCATTCTGCACTAGCTTGAGTTTCCGGATTGTCGACAAGGGAAGGCCAACGTAGAGGGCGTTACAGTAATCCAGCCTCGAGATGACCGTCGCTTGGATCACCGTGGCCAGGTCGTCCCTGGACAGGTAGGGTGCCAGTCGCCTAGCCTGTCGTAGATGGAAAAACGACGTTTTGCTAACCATGGAGACCTGAGTTTCCATGGATAGCAAGGGATCCAATTGGACACCCAAGCTCTTTACGAGGGATGACGGGCTAAGTTGCTCGCCATCCAGGGTAGGCAACTGGCACTCATCCAGCCCAGGGCGACCAGGCCACAAGATCTCCGTCTTCGACGGGTTCACCTTCAGTCGGCTGGTACGCAGCCATTCAGTCACGGCTTTGAGGCATAGATGGAAACAACTACCATGGTTTGTTATGGGACCAGCACCCTTCGGGACAGAATGCTAAAGACCTTAGAATCATAGCGTTGGAAGAGACCTCATGGGCCATCCAGTCCAACCCAATTCTGCCAAGAAGCAGGAAAATTGCATTCAAAGCACCCCTGACAGATGGCCATCCAGCCTCTGTTTAAAAGCTTCCAAAGAAGGAGCCTCCACCATGTTACAGTAAGTTGTAGCAGGACCAAGTGTGTGTGTGTGTTGAAGAAAAACCTTATGATGATAATTATGTGCAGCTGGTAATGTAGGTCAACCAGCAAGCTTGCACCACACCCAATGGGGTAGAACTGTAGTAGTTTTTAGAATACAGTCCTGGAGAGCTTCTGGAAAGCTTTTTCTCAGTGGAGACCTATGCTCAAAATCTCTGCTCTAAGGAGCAGTTTGGAGAGAAGCGGTTATCTTGCTCTAAAGAAGGCTATAGTGCAGGGGTCGGGAATCCTTTTGACTCAGAGAGCTATAAAAGCAAAATACTTGGAAATATTTATTTCAGTGAGAGACATATAATTAATATATATATATATATATATATATATATATGGAATGGATGAGATATATATATATATATATATATATATATGGAATGGATGATATATATATATATATATACACACACACACACACACACACACACACTACCGTTCAAAAGTTTGGGGTGACCCAAACAATTTTGTGTTTTCCATGAAAAGTCACACTTATTCACCACCATGCGTTGTGAAATGAATAGAAAATAGAGTCAAGACATTGACAAGGTTAGAAATAATGATTTTTATTTGAAATAACATTGTTTTTACATCAAACTTTGCTTTCGTCAAATAATCCTCCTTTTGCAGCAATTACAGCATTGCACACCTTTGGCATTCTAGCTGTTAATTTGTTGAGGTAAGCTTGAGAAATTGCACCCCACGCTTCTAGAAGCATCTCCCACAAGAAGCATCTCCCACAACAGCTCAATGGGGTTCAGATCTGGTGACTGCGCTGGCCACTCCATTACCGATAGAATACCAGCTGCCTGCTTCTTCTGTAAATAGTTAATGCACAATTTGGAGGTGTGTTTAGGGTCATTGTCCTGTTGTAGGATGAAATTGGCTCCAATCAAGCGCTGCCCACTGGGTATGGCATGGCGTTGCAAAATGGAGTGATAGCCTTCCTTATTCAGAATCCCTTTAACCCTGTACAAATCTCCCACCTTACCAGCACCAAAGCAACCCCAGACCATCACATTACCTCCACCATGCTTAACAGATGGCGTCAGGCATTCTTCCAGCATCTTTTCATTTGTTCTGCGTCTCACAAACGTTCTTCTTTGTGATCCAAACACCTCAAACTTGGATTCATCCGTCCACAACACTTTTTTCCAGTCTTCCTCTGTCCAATGTCGGTGTTCTTTTGCCCATCTTAATCTTTTTCTTTTATTGGCCAGTCTCAGATATGGCTTTTTCTTTGCCACTCTGCCCTGAAGGCCAAAATCCCGCAGCCGCCTCTTCACTGTAGATGTTGACACTGGTGTTTGGCGGGTACTATTTAATGAAGATGCCAGTTCGGTACCTGTGAGGCATCTGTTTCTCAAACTAGAGACTCTAATGTGCTTATCTTCTTGCTTAGTTGTGCAACGCGGCCTCCCACTTCTTTTTCTACTCTGGTTAGAGCCTGTTTGTGCTGTCCTCTGAAGGGAGTAGTACACAACGCATGGAATAGCCTTCATTTCTAAATACAAGAATAGACTGTCGAGTTTCAGATGAAAGTTCTCTTTTTCTGGCCATTTTGAGCGTTCTATTGACCCCACAAATGTGATGCTCCAGAAACTCAATCTGCTCACAGGAAGGTCAGTTTTGTAGCTTCTGTAACGAGCTAGACTGTTTTCAGATGTGTGAACATGATTGCACAAGGGTTTTCTAATCATCAATTAGCCTTCTGAGCCAATGAGCAAACACATTGTACCATTAGAACACTGCAGTGATAGTTGCTGGAAATGGGCCTCTATATACCTATGTAGATCTTGCACCAAAAACCAGACATTTGCAGCTAGAATAGTCAGTTACCACATTAGCAATGTATAGAGTGTATTTGTTTAAAGTTAGGACTAGTTTAAAGTGATCTTCATTGAAAAGTACAGTGCTTCTCCATAAAAAATAAGGACATTTCAATGTGACCCCAAACTTTTGAACGGTAGTGTGTATATATATATATATATATATATATATATATATATATAGACCGAATTCAACTAAATGTGAGTATATATTATGTACATACTCAATTTATCAAATCCATAATAATTTTATTATTACTGGAAAAGGAGGATATAACTTATTATCACAAAATAGAGAGTTAGGGATAAATGATTTGGCTTTCAGCGCCTCTGTAGTTTTCTGACTCCCTTGGGTTCAGCGCCATGGCCATGCCTCGAAGCAGGGGCTGCCGCCGGCGCACCCTCGCCATCTTGGATGGAGGGTGAGTCAATGCGTGGCCCAGGCCAGGTGCAGCGTGCAGGCGAGGAAGGAAGGAGGGAGGTGCTGGCAAGGCTCGCCAGCAGCAGCAGCCGACTGCTTGGAGGCTTCTGAGGAGCCGAGCGAGGCGGAGGGGGGCCGAGCCACCTTCGCCCTCCTTCGCTCCAAATTCCACGCACGCAGCTGAGAGCCAGCATGGAGAGCTTGGCACTGGCCCTGCCTCTAGCTGAGCTGCGAATTTGGGGCAAAGGAGGGCAAAGGTGGCGCGCGCAGCTCAACTGGAGGCGGGGCCAGCGCCAAGCTCTCCCCCTGTCCCTCACATGCCAGCTATCAGCTGCGTGCGCCACCTTCACCCTCCTTCACCTCAAATTCCGCATGTGTAGCTGAGAGCCAGCATAGAGAGCTTGGTGCTGGCCCCACCTCCTGTGGAGCTGCGCGCGGGGAATTTGGGGCAAAGGAGGGTGAAGGCGGCACACTCAGCTCAGCTAGAGGAGGGGCCAGCAACAAGCTCACCATGCTGGCTCTCAGCTGCGCATGCCACCTTTGCCCTCCTTCACCTCAAATTCCACATGCGCAGCTTAGAGATGGCATGGAGAGCTTGGCACTGGCCCCACCTCCAGCTGAGCTGCGTGTGCGGAATTTGGGGCGAAGGTGGCGCGCGTAGGTGAAGCAGAAGCAATCATCAAAAGAGACAGATATGACTTGCGAGCCATATGTTCCCGACCCCTGCTATAGTGGAATAGCTGTAAGAGTGTTCATTTTTACTCTGGTCTGTGAGTCTTTTGCATTTGGACTTGGGACATTGAATAGAATTCATTGCTGCGCAACATACCACACTCCAGGGCAGAGAGTTCCACTGCTGAACATCTCTCACAGTCAGGAAGTTCTTCCTAATGTTCAGGTGGAATCTCCTTTCTTGTAGTTTGAAGCCATTGTTCCGCATCCTAGTCTCCAGGGCAGCAGAAAACAAGCTTACGCTCTCCTCCCTATGACTTCCTCTCACATATTTATATTTATTATTATTTATTTATTATTTCGCATTTGTCTGTCGCCCCCCCCCCCCCCCCAACGGCTCGGGGCGACTTACAACAGTTCGTAAAATACAATTGTCAGATAACTTCTAAACCACAGTAATACCATTAAGATGGAATTACAATTAGAACAGTTGAAGCAACAAATGGAGTCGCAGTGGGCTGACAGCTAGGCGGTGTGAGCTACAGTTTAGCTAACTCCGAAGACTTGTTGGAACAGCAATGTCTTAACTGCTCTCCTGAAAGGGAGGAGGCCCTGGGTGGCACGGATGCCGGCGGGCAGTGCGTTCCACATGGTAGGGGCTGCAACAGAGAAAGCCCGGCGGCGGGTTGCGGACAGATGGTAGGTCCTCACATAGATACATAGATATCATGTCTCCTCTCAGCCTTCTCTTTTTCAGGCTAAACATGCCCAGCTCTTTAAGCCACTCCTCATAGGGCTTGTTCTCCTGCCCCTTGATCATTTTAGTCGCCCTCCTCTGGACACATTCTAGCTTGTCAATATCTCTCTACAATTGTGGTGCCCAGAATTGGACATAATTCTGGGACTTGCGAAACTACAACACCCAGGACTCCATGGCATTGAGCTGGGGCAGCTAAAGTTATGCCTCTTCCTCTTTTACTCTCCTTTCTTCAATGGCTGCATCTACACTTAGAAAATTAATGTATTATAATATTTGGCAGTGTAGATCCAGCTTGAATCTCCTCTAACAAAGCAGAAAACAATGCTGCCCCCTGCTGGTGTTCATAATAGGGATACATAAAAATACCTCTAAAAGTTAAAAAAAAGTTATTTGCCCACCCTATTCAGTTATTAACCAGACTACTACCAAATAATATTATCAGACAAGCAGGGAATGATTGTAACAAGGTGAGCAAATACTTACAACATGACTTTTTACACAGCATTTTAATATCTGTGAGTGTGTCGGCATCAAATAGAGTTTCCTATAAATAATAAACACTGCTGTTCTAAAGTTACAAGCACTGGACAGGCCTAGGCAAGCAACAATCGAAGTGTGGACTGCGCTAAAATATACAAAAGGAGTCCTTGGAAATCACTTCAGATTATGAGAGGCATAAATCACAATTTGAAATTGCACCAGTCTGGATTTTCTTGCTTTTCTGGCGGATGAAAAATATTCAAGTGTGTTTTTTTGCTATTATCACAACAGAACACCGGTTGCCACATGAAAACAAGTCCTCTGGAGCAAAGTCCAGCAAAATGTCAATATCAGCCATGCAGCCTTCTGGTGATAGTCCGTGGGGTGACCTAGAGAATTAATTGAAAAAGAAATTCACGATTTTAAAATATACCGTATTTTTCGCACCATAAGGCGCACCTGCTGATAAGACGCACCTTGATTTTTGAGGAACAAAATTGGAAAAAAAATTGGGGGCTAGCTACACTAATATGGAGGGGACACTAACATAGAGGGGGTTGCGCTAGAGCAGAGGGGGCGGCGGCGATGTACTTACGCTATATTCGCGCCCCCTCCGGTGGCTCCCGGCGGCTCCTGCGCATGCCCATACTCGCCGCCGTGTTGCTGCAGCCAGCCGGCGGCGCTGAGGAACGGGGCGGAAGAGGGGACTCGTGGGGTGGGCTCGCCGCTCACGGACCCGAGGAGGAGGGGGGAGGCCATGAGGGCGGCCCCCACGGCGACGCAGAGGCAGCCGTAGCAGCAGCCGCAGCAGCAGCAGCAGCAGCAGCAGAAGGGCCCGAAGCCAGAGGCGCATCTTCGTGACGTCACGAAGATGCGCCTCTGCCGAGGAGGAAGGGGAGGCGGCCGCGCGCTGTAAGAACGCCCGAAAGAGAGGCCGCAGGGAGGGAGGGAAGGAGGAAGAGTTCCCTCCCTCTCTCCGGCCTCTCTTTCGGGCCTCCTTACAGCGCGCGGCGGCCTCCCCTTCCTCCTCGGCAGAGGCGCGACGAAGTGACGTCACTTCGTCGCGCCGCTGCCGAGGAGGAAGGCCTCGCCGCCGCGCTGTAAGAACGCTATAAGCGCGCCGCCTCCCCTTCCTCCTCGGCAAAGGCGCATCTTCGTGACGTCACAAAGATGCGCCTCTGGCTTCGGGCCCTTCCGCTGCTGCTGCTGCTGCTGCTGCTACGGCTGCTGCTGCGTCGCCATGGGGGCCGCCCTCGTGGCCTCCCCCCTCCTCCTCGGGTCCGTGAGCGGCGAGCCCGCCCCACGAGTCCCCTCTTCCGCCCCCGTTCCTCCGCGCCGCCGGCTGGCTGCAGCAACACGGCGGCGAGTATGGGCATGCGCCCAGGAGCCGCCCGGGGAGCCACCGGAGAGGCGCGAATATAGCGTAAGTACATCGCCGCCCCCCTCTGCTCCAGCGCCTCCCCTCCATGTTACTCTATTCGCTCCATAAGACGCAGCTGATTTTTCTTCCTACTTTGGGAGGAAAAAAACTGCGTCTTATGGTGCGAAAAATACGGTATATTTTTTTCTACCAGAATGTTTTTACTCTAGCAATAATGCACAGATTATCTAAACTTAAACAAAAAAAATTTTTTTGAAAAAAAACATTGAAAAATAATTACCACTATCCAATATAGAATTCAAAGACATAATAACCATGTTTGTCTGGAGTACGCAAAGGGATCTTCTGCCTCATCACACTAGAGCATGGATTCACTTTAAACCCAGTTGCTGCTTCGTGCAGAATTCTGGGGTTTGTAGTTCTGGGGCCCAGGTTGAGAAGTTGAAAGGCTCCGCCCTAAATTACAAACCCCAGAATTCTACAGGAGGCAGCAACCTGATTTAAAGTGGATCCATGCTCGAGTGTGATGAAGTCCAAGTAGCACCTTTGAGAGCAATTGAGGAAAAGATGTTGATATCATAAGCAAGTGTTTCCCAACCAGTGTGCCGTGGCACAGTAGTGTGCCGTGATCAGTCATCAGGTGTGCCGTGGGAAATTACAGTGTAGAGAGAGAGAGAGAGAGAGAGAGCCTAGCAGGAAACTTCAGGCAGCGGAAATGAGGCTTTCCTGGCCGAAGTAGCAATGCCAGTGAGCCTGGCTGCAGTCAGGGAGAGCCCTCGGCATCCAGAACTTTCCTCCCTCCCTCCTCTCTCTCTCCTTCCCTTCCTTCCTTCCCTCCCTCTGTGCGCCAAGGGCTACCTGGCCAGGCTGCAGCTTCTCCTGCTTCCTGGCTCCTGGGCGCTCTTCTGCCCTCCTCCCCTTCGGCAGCAAGAAGGAGGAGAGGGAGGAGGAGTCCGCGGGAGCTGCCCCCGTCTTCCCCCGCCCCCGGAGGCTCGAGACGAGGCTTGCTGCCCTCTAGCCCCTCATCTCCTGGCCTCTCCTGGCTGGGCTCCGGGTTCACTGCAGAGCAGAGCAGAGCCCGGGATGCGCAGCTCCACAGCCCAGCTTGGTTCCTTCCCGATCTGGCCCCAAGGGGACAGTAGGGAAGCTGAAGGGACGCACAGGGGGGGGGGAGAGGCACTCCTGGGGGGGCTGAACCTCTTTGGGAAGGAGAGCTGGGGGTGGCGACGGCTGCGAGCCTCCGCCACAGTTTGTTCCGAGGCTCGGAGCCACCCCGTGTGCTCAATTCCTATTTGCCCTGCTCAGCCGAGCCTGCGTGCGCTTCAGCCACTCAGCGCAGCCCTCCCCCGCAAGACGGTGATGGGCCTCCTGCGCGTGGGCCTCCCAGGGAGGGGCGGGAGGGGGGTTTGGCGGAAGCAGCGGCATCACGAGGGGGAAGGGTGACAGTTAGTAAAATGACAGTTAGAGTGTCATTTTGTGTCATTTTGGTTGGTGGTGTGCCCCAGGATTTTGTAAATGTAAAAAATGTGCCGCGGCTAAAAAAAAAGGTTGAAAATCACTGCCATAGACATACAATACATATAGAGAGACAGTCAGAGGCTATTTAACATTCCAACTTCTGGCCACCAGGGAAGCTGTCGCTTCACCGTCCATCTGCGACACTGATGAAGTACTTTCCGCATTCCCCACAAGCTTTTTGTTGGAGATTTTTATGGCCTCATAAATTTTGTTAAATTAGCCTCCCCACACATAGGTGGTACCTAAATTTCCTAGACAGATGCAACTGTGTTTTGGGTTGCAAAGGTCGACAACAAGCTACACAATTGGCCAGAAGCTCACTCCGACCCGGACTGGCTTTGAACTCATGACCTTTTGGTCAGTAGTGATCTTTAATGCAGCTGACACCCAGCCAGCTGCGGCACAGTCCCGGTGCCCCCACAGTCACAGTCCCGGTGACTTACTTCCCCATTCATCCTGCCCACCTTGGAGCTGCTAGGACACCTTACCTTTTGCTACTTAAGCTGTGTTTTTCTCAGAAGCTGGGCCTCTTTTCATTCCCATTAATCTGCCCCATGATTTCATTGTATTTGGAAGTCACCACATTGGCTCTCCTGGTCAGCTGCGTGAGGACGCGATACAAACTGGAGACGTGGTAATGGAAGAAGCCTTCCAAGTCCTCTTCTTCCTTGGCCTCTTGTTCTCTAATGTGGGACGCTGGGTGGCGGCGGGGCAGCAGGCCTCCTTCCACAACTAACTTGATGGATTTCAGCAACATGTAATATTCATACAGGTCTTTTTCCTCAGAGCTAGAATCGGACGTGTCCTCCTGTCCTTCCAAAGGGACGCCTTGTAGAAGGCTGGGGAACATGACTGTCTGTTCCATCTTGTGAACGGCCGAAAAGTACTCTTCCATGGTTTTCGAATTGAAGCTTCCTTCGTCTCAGATCCCGGAGTGCAAAGCTCTGAAGGCTGGTTTGCAGTGACTGTTCAGTTGGTGGCAATTTATGAGCCTATCCTGAATGGTAATCATCCAGAGAGCATGCTGACGGGATACGTTCCACTCAAGGGGTGAATGACACTCCTCTTTCCCCATCAAATAGGATCCCTTCTTCTTGAACACCCCGTTTGCAATGTGACTTTGTTTACAGGTTGGAATGCTCTCAAACAAAACGCTGGACCGAATCGGGACGTTTGACCCTTCAAATCGGGACAGAATAGGCTGATCGGCTTGTAGCTCTGCCCATTGCATCAGACACCGAGTGAGAAATTCCTAGTGTGTTTTGAGCAATACACGCCATATTGACCTGGGGATTTAACAGGAGTTGAGATCTGTATTTGTGCAACTTTGTTGGTCCAGGGAAAAGCATAATAACCCATAGCAAGGTTACTGTAGCTCAAGACCTGGAAGCCCAGGTCTCCACCGTCAGCAAAACCGCTTTCTTCCATCTGCGGCAAGCTAGGCGTCTGGCCCCCTTCCTATCCAGAGACGACCTGGCCGCGGTGCTCCAAGCCACGGTCATCTCGAGACTGGACTACTGTAACGCCCTTTACATTGGTCTGCCCTTGTCTCCCTGGGTACTGGTTGTGGGGGGTCGGGAGCAGGTCAGGGTTTTGCCCTCCCTTCTGCTCGAGATCCCCGTGTACAACTGGGGGCCACTGTGTGATACAGAATGCTGGACTAGATGGGCTGAGGTCCGATTCAGCATGGCTCTTCTTATGTTCTTATGTTCTTGTCAGTGATCCGGAAATTAAAGCTCGTCCAGTATCTCTCTCGGCATTACTTCGCAAACAAAGATTCTTAGGAAGGACTCATCCCACACTTTTTACAAGCGCGTTGATGACTTGGCCTGCAACCTGTTTTAATCGGGGTTTTTAAATTGTTTAATTTATTTTAATGTATTTTATATGTTTTATGTTTTTACTCTGCCATACTTGTAAACCGCTCTGGGCTCCAGAGAGAGCGGTATATCAAGTCAAACTTAATAAATAAATAAATAAATAAATAGGCCAATCTGAGATAGGCAAGTCCGGTTACAGAAAGCACAGCAGAAAGTCTCCTTGGGTGATGTTTCCAAGTTGCAGTTTTTTCTGCGTTGTTGTTTCACTTCGAGACCCATTTGGCGTGTCTTCTCAAAAGAGGCCGCAGCATTGTGGATAGTGCATCTCCATGCCTCCCAATGTGAGGCCAGGGTGGACCATTGTTGGTGATCAATCTGGCCGAGCCTGAGATGTTGTTTCAGGGAGCCCTTATATCTCTTTTTGGTGGTGCCTCTCTTGCGCTGACTTGTGGCGAGTTTACCATAGAGTAGTATCTTTGGGAGGCAGTGGGGAGGCATCCTAGTGGTATAAAAGTCATCCAGAATAATAATAATACTTTATTTCTAACCCACATCCATCTCCCCAGAGGGGACTCAGAGCGGCTTACATGGGGCCGTACCCGAACAACACATCACAAAATATCAGAAACATCAAGAAACAGTAAACACAATAAAAGCAATAAACACAATCAAATACACAATAAAATGTGAATGCCACTGCCCGACTTCTCACTGGTCAGCAAGATCGCTTTTTTTCATCTGCGACAGGCAAGGAGGCTGGCCCCCTATCTCTCCCGGAACGATCTGGCCACGGTGATCCAAGCCACAGTCATCTCAAGGCTGGATTACTGCAACGCGCTCTACGTTGGCCTTCCTCTGTCGGTGACCCGGAAGCTCAGGCTAGTGCAGAACACTGCCGCCCGGCTCCTGTCTGGCACGCCAGCTGGCGCCCACATAACACCTGTTTTGCAGGATCTGCACTGGCTGCCAATTGAGCACCGGATCACCTTCAAAGTGTTGGTCCTCACCTTTAAGGCATTACATGGCCTGGGGCCAGCGTATTTGAGGGACCGTCTCACCCCATATTGCCCTCCGAGATCACTTCGGTCTGAGGACTCCAATCTCCTGGAGATACCTTCAGCTAAACTCGCAAGGCTGACTGCTACCCGCCGGAGGGCGTTCTCTGTCATAGCACCTACGCTGTGGAACGCCCTCCCGGCCGGAACTCGGGCTATGAAGGACTTGCTCCCGTTTAGACGGGCCTGTAAAACATACCTGTTTAAGCAGGCCTTTGGTGAGTAAGTCCTGCCCATGCCCCGCCATCTATTCGTTCTTCTGAGGATGATGTGCTGTTCATTGTTTTAACTGTGTTATTAATTACTGTACTGCTGTTGTTTTTAATTGTTTTTAACTGCTTATTGCCTGTTTTTTACTGTGCCCTTCGGCTCCTGTAAGCCGCCGCGAGCCTCAGGGAGTCGGCGGCATAGAAGCCCGAATAATAAATAAATAAATAAATATGTTATTTTACTCCCATGATGCTTTTCTATGTTTGTAAGCCGCTCCGAGCCCTCGGGGAGTGGCGGCGTACAAGTCCAAATAATCAATCAATCAATTAATCAATAAAGACGCTTTATGTATGATGATTGCGATGGTTGCGAAACAATAGATCGTCATGCCTTTTCCCAGTCTGCTATCTCCCCCATTGAGACCCGTCATTAGCCCATCATTAGCCCCTGATTGAAGCCCATCATTAGCCAAAGTCCCAGGACCTACCTTGTGCAGTGAGTCCGGATCAATTGTGCAAAACCATTACGGGAAACACTTTATGGTGGGAAGTAATTATTATTATTATTATTATTATTATTATTATTTATTTACAGTATTTCTATTCCGCCAATCTCTTCCCGCAGGGGACTCAGGGTGGATTACAATGCACATATACATGGCAAACATTCAATGCCAGTTAGATATTCAACGTACCGTATATAGACAGACACAGGGGCAATTTACGCCCATATTTGAATACTGGTGGGGTTGTGGGGGGGTTTATTTGGTCATTATTTGGTCATTTGGGAGTTGTAGTTGCTGGGATTTAGAGTTCACTTACAATCAAAGACAATTCTGAACTCGACCAACGATGGGATTGAGCCAAACTTGGCACACAGAACTCCTATGACCAAAGGAACACATTGGAAGGGTTTGGTGGGCACTGACCTTGAATTGTGGAGTTGTAGTTCACTTACATCCAGAGAGCACTGTGGACTCAAACAATGATAGATCTGGACCAAACTTGGCACGAATACTCAATATGCCCAAATGTGAACATTTGGGGAAAATAGATCTTGACATTTGGAAGTTGTGGTTGCTGGGATTTATTGTTTACCTTCAATCAAAAGAGCATTCAGCAAACATTTTGTGCAGTGTATTATACAATTTGAGAAAAAATATTTTATATAGTGCTTCAACACCACTATTTTCCACATTGTATATTGCTTCCTGTTTGTATTGTAAACCGCTCCGAGCCTTCGGGGAGTGGCGGTATACAAGTCGGAATATAAATAAATAAATATATAAAATGTACATATACATGGCAAACATTAAATGCCATAGATACACAACATATATAGACAGACACTCAGAGGCTATTTAACATTCCAGCTTCTGGCCACCAGGGGAGCTGTTGCTTCCCTATTCTTTGCATACTTCCTGGAGATTTTTATGGCCTCATAAATCAGTTAAATTAGCCTCCCCACAAAGTGGTACCTAAATTTCGTACTTGACAGATGCGACTGTCTTTTTGGGTTGCAAAGATCGATAACAAGCTACACAATTTTGGTCAGGAGCTCACTCCGACCCGGGCTGGCTTCAAACTCATGACCTTCGGTCAGTAGTGATCTTAATGCAGCTGACTCCCAGCCAACTGTGCCACAGTCCCGGTGCCTAAGCTGTCAAGTTCATTCAGCCTTTGACATGGTAGATCATGCACTACTGACCCACTGTTTAGCCATGACAGGAGTTAGGGGGACTGCCCTTAAATGGGTGGCCTCCTTTCTCCAAGATCGGGGACAACGTGTGGAGGGGTAGTTTCTGGAAGACTCCCTCTAAGTTGCTGGGTCCCCCAGGGTGCCATCCTTTCCCCTTTATTGTTTAATATCTATGTGCGTCCACTGGCCCAACTGGTTCGCGACTTTGGCCTGGAGTGCTGTCAGTACGCTGATGACACCCAGCTGGTGCTGAGAATGGATGGCAGGCCGGATACCGTACCCGATTGTTTCCATCAATGCCTAGAAGCCGTGACTGGATGGCTGCGTGCCAGCCGGTTGAAGGTGAATCCGTTGAAGACTGAGATCCTATGGCTGGGTCGCCCTGAGTTGAATGGATGCCGGCTGCCTACGCTGGACGGCGAGCTCTTAAGCCCATCGTCTTCAGTAAGAAGCCTGGGGGTCCAATTGGACCCGCTGCTATCAATGGAGATGCAAATCTCCACGGTATGCAGGACCTTGTTTTTCCATCTACGACAGGCTAGGCGGCTGGCTCCCTACCTGCCCAGGAGTGGGCTGGCTATGGTGATCCAGGCAATGGTCATCTTGAGACTGGACTACTGTAACGCCCTCTACATTGGCCTTCCTTTGTCATCAATCCGGAAACTCAAGCTAGTGCAGAATGCTGCTACTCGACTGCTGGTGAGAACACCTGCACGAGAGCACATTACACCCATTCTGCAGCAACTGCACTGGCTACCAATAGAGTACTTGATTGTTTTCAAGGTGTTGGTGTTGACCTTTAAGGCCTTGTATGGTCTAGGGCCGGTGTATCTGAGGGACCGCCTTACCCCATATGTTTCCCCAAGATCACTATGCTCGGAAGAGCAAAATTTCTTACCGTATTTCCCCGAAAGTAAGACACCCCCGATTGTAAGACGTATCGGGGGTGTCAGGGGGGTCGGCTAATATAAGCCGCACCCCGAAAGTAAGCCGTACCTCGTTGCGTTGCCGCACCGCCGCCGCCGCAACCGGCCCATCGGCCGCGGCACACCTCCGCGGCACACCTTTCCGCCAGGCCTCCAAGGAAGGGAGGGGGAAGAGAGCCAGAGGCGTGCCGAAGCAGCGCCGCGTCAGAGTGACGCGCCGCCGCCGCCGCCACCCCTGGCCCTTTCCCCCTCCCCTCGTCCAAGGAAGGGAGGGGGAAAGGAGCCAGGGCGTGGCGAGGCAGCGCCGCGTCAGAGTGACGCGCGCTGCTTCGCCACGCCTCTGGCTCTTCTCCTCCCTTCCTTGGAGGCCTGGCGGAAAGGTGTGCCGGGGGAGGTGTGCCGCGTCGATGGGGCCGGTTGCGGCGACGGCGGCGTGACGGCGGCGGCGTGGCGTGGCGACGGGGCACGTCTTGGGTTATATACGACGTACCCCGAAAGTAAGCCGTAGGGGGACTTTTCGGGGGGAAAAGAAAGTAAGACGCTGTCTTACTTTCGGGGAAACACGGTAGTAGTTCCTCCTATTCATTCCTGCCGTCTGTCTACAACCAGATCAAGAGCCTTTTCCGTAGCGGCCCCGTTGCTATGGAACTCAATGCCAGATGAAGTCCGTGCCTTTAAGGAACTGGCCCCCGTTTCGGAGAGCCTGTAAAACGACCCTTTTCAGGCAGGCCTTTAATCTAAATGGCTCCTGAGAAAGTTGCCCAAATCCTTGAGTCCTATGTAGATTGTTGTTTTTATGCTCTGTTTTATATTGTTGCTGTTATTAAATTGAAATGTTTCTGTTTTACTAATTGATTTTATGTAAACCGCCCCGAGCCTGCTGGAAGGAGTGGTATATAAAAATGAACAATAAATAAATAAATAAATAAAATTTCACTGGATTGGGGAAACAAGTAATGCTGCAGCTCTAGAATCATAGGATCATTGAGTTGAAGAGACCTTGTAGCGCTACCAGCCCAGGCCTGCCCAACAGACGGCCCGTGGTCCGTACACGGCCCGCCAGCCCCTTGAAGCAGCCCGCCTACCCTCCTGGAAAAAATAATTTTTGGAAAAAAAAATTTTGGAAAAAAAATTGAAAAAAATTCGGGGGGGCAGGGCTGCTCAGGGGGGCGCTTGGGGGGGGGCTCGCAGGCATGCGCGGCGGGGCGGCGAGTGCCCTACGCCATGACGCTGGCTGCTGCAGTGGCTGCACCGGGAGCTTACCTTCCTCTAAGCTCCCGGTGCGCCGCTGCAGCAGCCAGCGACATGGCGGAGAGCACTCGCCACTGCGCGCAAGATGCCCGCCATCCTGCGCAGCCTCCTTTTCGGGTGGCTGGTGACGTCAGGCGTGGCGCCGCGGGCGAGCAGGAAGGGGTGGAGGGAAGCCGCGCCTCTGCCTCCACCCTTTCCTGCTTGGCCGGGCGGCGCCACACCTGACGTCTCCCAGCCCCGCCGAAAAGGGGCGGGCCGCCGTGCAGGACGCCGGGCGGGAGCGGCAATTTTTTTTTACAGCAACCCAAATCTAGGAGTCTTTTAGTAGCTCACAAGTTGAACATGAGCCAACTAAAAAAGCCAATGGGATTTTTGGCTGCAGCAATAGGAAGAATAGTGTATATATCAGTGGTTCTCAACCTGTGGGTCCCCACGTGTTTTGGCCTACAACTCGCAGAAATCCCAGCCAGTTTACCAGCTGTCAGAATGTCTGGAAGTTGAAGGCCAAAACATCTGGGGACCCACAGGTTGAGAGCCAGTGATCTAGATCTACATATTGAGAGAAATCATAGTCCCATACTATCCTGCTTTGGTCAGCACTCACGTGGAATATTATGGGCACCACAATGCAAGAAAGATATTGACAAACAGAACATAATCAGAAATGGGCAACTAAAATGGACGAAGATTTAGAAATTATGAATCCCTCTGAAGAGCAACTTAGAGAGCTGGGTATGTGTAGCTTGGAGAAGTCCTCATTTCTCCACAATTGGAAGCAGCGAGTGCAGAGGGGTGGGCTGGTTTCCGGGGGATCCCCCTTGTCTTGTAGGGTCCCTCAGGGAGCCATCCTTTCCCCTTTGTTATTTAACATCTATATGCGACCGCTAGCTCCGCTGGTACGCAGCTTTGAGTTCGAGTGTCACCAGTACGCTGACGACACTCAGCTCATTCCGAGGATGGAAGGCCGACCGGAATCCGTACCCGATAATTTCCATCTGTGCCTTGAAGCCCGGGCCGTAGCCAGGATTTTGATTTGGCGGGGGCTGAGTTGGGATCGGGGGGGCTGAGACTGGGTGGAAGAGGGTCTACCCTAGCAAACGTTTTGTATTGTTATCCCAATAACCCCATGAATGTGGGATATAATGAGCATGGTGATCAGATCATGATATGAATAAACATAACAGTTTAAATAATGTACCAGTAAGGGCTTCTCGCGGACCAATCTGAGAATTTCGGGGGGGGCTGAAGCCCTAAGCCCCGGCTACATGCCTGCTTGAAGCTGTTACTGGATGGCTGCGAGCCAGTAAGTTGAAGGTGAATCCAGCGAAGACGGAGATCCTTTGGCTGGGTCGTCTGGGTGATAGGGAAATCCAACTGCCGATCCTGGATGGCAAGGTACTACGCCCGTCATCATCATTAAAAAGCCTGGGTGTCCATTTGGATCCTCTGCTGTCAATGGAGACCCAAA
Source organism: Anolis apletophallus (assembly GCA_030556195.1). NCBI lineage: Eukaryota > Metazoa > Chordata > Lepidosauria > Squamata > Anolidae > Anolis > Anolis apletophallus. Next base: position 161,244,347 of record JARBWK010000004.1, read on the forward strand.
TCTCCACTGTCAGCAGAATCACATTCTTCCATCTGCGACAGGCGAAGCGTATGGCTCCCTATCTCTCATGGAATGATCTGGCCACAGTAATCCAAGCCATGGTCATCTCAAGACATGACTACTGCAATGCTCTTTACATTGGACTTCCCTTGAATGTGATCCAGAAGCTCAAGCTAGTGCAGAATGCTGCAGCCTGGCTGCTTGCGGGGGAACCCACGAGCCGCCATATAACACCTATACTGCAGAACCTGCACTGGCTACCAATTGAATACTAGATCACTTTCAAGGTGTTCGTTCTTACTTTCAAGGCCTTGTATGGTCTGGGGCCAGTGTACCTACGGGATCGCCTGATTCCATATAACCCTCCGAGATCACTTCGTTCAGAAGACCAGAATCTTCTAGACATCCCTAGTGTGAAGTCTTTCCACCTGATTTCGACAAGGCGCAGGGCATTTTCAATCCTCGCCCCAGCTCTTTGGAATACGTTGCCACCGGAAACGCGGGCTCTCCGAAATTTGGCCAACTTTCGGAGGGCCTGCAAGACACACTTGTTCAGACAGGCCTTCGAAAGCTTGTACTTTTAGCTTGTGATTTTAGCTGCGTTTTTATTTTGCTGTTTTATTTACTATTATATGTATGTTTTGCCCATTGTTTTATTGAATTGTGTTGTAAACTGCCCCAAGCCAGTGGGAGTGGTGGAGTACAAGTCCAAATAAATAAATAAATAAATAAATAAATAAATAAATAAATAAATAAATAAATATGATAGCCATTTAAAAACATTTGAAAGGATGTCATATTGGGTGTGATGGAGTCTCATCTGCAGGCTTTTAAACAGAAATTGGATGGCCATCTGTTGGGGGTGCTTTTATTGTGTCTTCCTACAGGTCGGGAGGCAGACTGGATGACCCTTCTCGATCTCTTCTAACTCTCTTATTCTATCATTCTGTGGCAGCTGTATTGACAAGCTATTAGTTAAAATCAAACCTGTCTCGTGTCAAAGGCACCGGGAATGTGGCGCAGCTGGCTGAGTGTCAGCTGCATAAGATCTCTTTGACCAGAAGGTCATGAGTTTGAGGCCTGCCCGGGTCAAGGTGGGCTCTCGACCTATTTGTGTAGCCTGTTGTCGACCTTTGCAACCCGAAAGAAAGTTGCATTGGTCAAGTAGGAAATTAAGGCACCACATAGTGGGGAGGCAAAATTTAATTGATTTACGAAGCCATAAAAATCTCCAGGAATGCACGCTGGGGACGCTGAGAAATGAAGGAGTGCGACAGCTCCCCCTGGTGGCCAGATGTTAAAAATTTGCCTCTGTGTGTCTGTTTGTTGGTCCAAAAGGCATTAAATGCATGCCTATATGTGTTTATTGTAATCCGCCCTGAGTTCCCTGCGGGGTGAGAAGAGCGGAATATAAATTAAGTAAGTAAGTATATAAATAAATAAATAAATAAATAAAAGACCTCACTAGCAAATTAAGCTAAACTATAGCTCCCAGAACCCCCCACCGGCATAACCACTAGAAATTAAATTGATCAGCTGCATGTGGGTAATGTGAAGCTCTCCAGATTTCGTTGGACTCAAGCTCCCATCTACCCCAACTATAATGCCCAGGGTGTTGGGATGTTGGGATTTGTAGTCTAGTCATATTTGGAGGCCCTTTCCTTATGGCACCATGTGATATGATGGTTTAATTAAAGACAGTGTAACGTGGTAGGAAATACTTTATTTCTCGAAAGCAGTCGCAATTTACAAGCGTCAGAAAGCAATAGTGCCCAAGGCATACAATTTGCCATTGGTTTCATCGATAATATATCTTTGGTCAACAAAGATCAGTGCGAAAGTCATTCAAGTATGGTTCGTGCAACAATGGTGTGCAGGATGGAGATGGCATTGAAGATCTTTCAGTGTCGGCAAATGAGCTCTTTCCCAGGAACAGGACCGGGGTTGTACATACATCCAAGTTGCAAAATACAGTTTGACCTGTAAAATTGGTAAGGAAAAAAAAAAGAGTTAGCAAAGGGGACTGAAACCCAATATCATGAAAGTAAAGCTATTTGTGGGATGCTAGCTACTTGGAGTTGTAGATGCACCCTTAGATTTCTAAAGACTGACTACTCTAAAACAGTGTTTTTTGACCTTTTTTGAGCCGCGGCACATTTTTTACATTTACAAAATCCTGGGGCACACCACCAACCAAAATGACACAAAATGACACTCTAACACAGTAATACATATAGTTCATATGTTTTTAAATGTATTTATACACTCAGTGTGAAACCTGGACCTGTTTCGATGAACACAACATAGATATCCTGGCAGGAATGGCAGAAAGACACAAACTTCCCACACAGAACTCCCATAACCAGGAGAAAATGCTATAAGAGTTTGGTGGGCATTGACCTTGGGTTTTGGAGTTGTAGTTCACCTATATCCAGAGAGCACTGTGGACTGAAACAATGTTGGATCAGGACCAAACTTGGCATGAATATTCAATATGCCCAAATGTGAACACAGATGGAGTTTGGGGAAAATAGACCTTGGCATTTGGGAGTTACAGTTTCTGGGATTTATAGTTAACACACAATCAAAGAGCATCCTGAACTCTTGCAACAATGGAATTGAACCAAACTTGGCATATTGAACTCTCATTACCAACAGAAAGTACTGAAAGGGCTTGCTTGGGAATTGACCTTGAGTTTGGAAGTTGTAGTTCACCTACACCCAGAGAGCACTGTGGACTCAAACAATGTTATGCTATGTTGTTGTTTGTTTTCTATCCAGAATCACAATGTTGGAAGGAGGCTCACCACTTTAAGGTCCCTAAAACAGGCATGGGAAAACTTCGGCTCTCTGGGTGCTTTGGACTTCAACTCCCACCATTCCTAACAGCCTGAGGCCCTTTCCTGCTTAAATGGCTGAGGGGGGGAAAAGGAAAAGAGCCTGAGGCTGCTAGGAATGGTGGGAGTTGGGGTCCAAAACACCTGGAAGGTCCAAGTTGCCCATGCCAGCTTTCGACAGAGACCTCTTCCTCCCCCTTCCCCTTCGCGCCCTTTCTTCCCCCTCCTGCCGAACACTTACTTTTTCTTCTACAGTGCTGCTTCTGCCGCCATTTTGATCCGAGGGGGTAGCGCGAGCGTGTTCAGGAGGGGAGGAGGGAGGTAGGAAGACGTGACCCATGCGTGCGCTACTGCGCAGACTCACCCCAGAGCAAATCAAGGCAAAGCGAGCAGAGCGAGGCTGGGAAGAAGGGAGCCCGAGTGGAGAAGAAAAACTGTTCGGCAGGAGGGGGAAGAAAGGGTATTGGAGGTACCAATTTCCCACGGCACACCTGATGATCGCTGACGGCACACTAGTGTGCCACGGCACACTGGTTGGGAAACACTGCTCTAAAAGACTGTTTGGTAATATAGGTAGTAATGGAAGGAAAGAATGCCGCTGAGAATCAACAGAGATACCAACCTTCAACATCAATTGGTCCTTATGTAGCAGGCTTGGGAAAACATCTGCCCTCCAGGTGTTTTGGACTTCAACTCCCACAATTCCTAACAGCCGATACCTACTAGCAGCTAAACAATACTAGAAGCTAAACAACAAATTTACCCAGGAACTTACCAGTGCTCCTTTCTTTCTCCTTTATTTATTTTCTGTTTTCTTATTTGCAAGTAGTCTGCTTAAACTGCTCCTCACAGAGACACCCAAAAACTACTGTTGTGATGATGGTCAGCACTGGATAGTAGCTATGGCCCCATCTAGAATGCTCTTTGATTACACAATCAAAGAGCATTCTGCACTCTTGCAACAATGGAATTGAACCAAACGTGGCATATTGAACCCTCTTTACCAACAGAAAGTACTGGAAGGGTTTGCTTGGGAAAAAGTGTTCAGCAGGAGGGGGAAGAAAGGGTATTGGAGGTTCCAATTTCCCATGGCACAGCTGATAATCGCTCACGGCACACTGGTTGAGAAACACTGGTGTAATGTATAGAAAATATAGTTAATAAATAAATAAATAATGTAGATTAGAATGTAGTTCAGCCTTTAGGTGCGGCCCCCCATAATATTTTTGGGCTCTCGTGTGGCCCCTTGGAAAAAATAATTGCCCACCCCTGTTCTAGAAGCATTCTCTCCTGACGTTTTGCCTGCATCTATGGCAGGCATCCTCAGAGGTTGTAAGGTCTTTTGGAACTAGGAAGATATATAAACCCAATTTTCCTAGTTCCAACAGACCTCACAACCTCTGAGGATGCTTGCCATAGATGCAGGCGAAAGGTCAGGAGAGAATACTTCTAGAACATGGCCATATAGCCCGAAAAACCTACAACAACCCAGACAGTAGATAGCTCACCTGGCATATTGTTTCACCACCTGAGAGAAAATTGGTTCTGGCCGATCTGCCCCATGATTTCGTTGTATTTGGATGTTACGGTGTTAGCCATGCCGGTCAATCGCGTCAGGATGTGGTGCAAACAGGACACGTGGAAATGAAAGAGTCCTTCAAGGTCGGCCTCCTCCTTGCTTTCCTCTTCGCCAAAGCTGAGGCTCTTCTCTTTCAGGGGAGCCAGGCCTCCTTCTGCCGCCAACTTGATGGATTTGAGGAGGCTGTAATATTCATGCAAGTCTTTGTCGTCCTGGTTCTCCAAGGAGACTCCCAAGAGAAGACTGGGGAACATCACGGTTTGTTCCATCTTGCGGACGGCGGCGAAGTAGCCTTCCATGGCGAAGAGTAAAGAGATTCTCCGAGTCTTTGATTTCAGAGTCCCAAAATTCTCAAGTAGTCATCGCTCCGAGCCTTGTGGCATCCCTTTATAACGCAAGATCCAATTCTCCTGGCACAGGCCAAAGTGCATGACTGGGACGGTCCCAAACCGGACACTCTTCTTCCAGCTGAGTTAGCAGTTTCTTGCTCACAGAGGGCAACGTGACTTTATTTACGATCTGGATTCATTCCCAAGCTCTTTTGCCCAGATCAGAGCTCTCTCATGTTGCCTCTCTATTGGCCAATAGCAAGAAGGAAAGAAAGGGCTGAACATGAATGGAAATCTCCTATTACTTTTTTGGCAAGACACATTCCTGATGGAGAGTCGAGCCAAGGCTGTGAAAGGGACCTAGAGCCATGTTTTGTCAGTGGTACTCAGTTTGCGAAATGGGTTCTCCCCATAGTTTTGGAGGAGCTATTTTCAGGACACTTCTCCAACCATAAGACGTTGGGCAACGGCCCAAGTCTGGTAACCGGGTCTCCTCTAAATATATCTTTAAGAGTGTCAAAGGGAAAACACACAGCAAGTGACCATATGTTAAGCCAGACTGTCTGTCCTTTAGCCTGCTATTGGGAACTCTGTGGAAAGCAGTGGCTTCCAACTTCAAGGGGTGTCATGACTATGGGTACATTTCCACTGTCCAATTAATGCAATTTATTTTCATTTTAATAGACATGGTTCAATGCTATGGAATTATAGAAATTGTATGTCAAAGTACTCTCGGCATTACTTCGCGAACGAAGATTCTTAGGAAGCGCGTTGATGACTAAAAAGGCCAATCTGAGATAGGTAAGTTTGGTTGCAGAAAGCACAGCAGAAAGTCTCCTTGGGTGATGTTGTTTCCAAGTTGCAGTTCTTTCTGCATTGTCGTTTCTCTTAGAGACCCATTCGGCGTGTCCTCTCAAAAGAGGCCACAGCATTGTGCATCCCATACCATCCCACCAGATCACTGCGCTCCGAAGAGCTAAATCTCCTGGTCATCCCAAATGTGAAGACCTACCATCTGTCCGCAACCTGCCGGCGGGCTTTCTCTGTTGCAGCCCCAACCCTGTGGAACGCACTGCCCGCCGGCATCCGTGCCACCCAGAACCTCCTCCCGTTCAGGAGAGCAGTTAAGACATTGCTGTTCCAGCAAGCCTTCGGGGTTAGCTAGACTGTAGCATTCTGCCTAGCTGACACCCCACTGCGACTCCATTTGTTCTAATTGTAATTCTATTCTAATGGTGTTACTGTGGTTTATGAGATATCTGTCAATTGTATTTTACGAACTGTTGTGAGTCGCCCCGAGCCGTTTGGGGGGGGGGGCGCAGACAAATGCGAAATAATAAATAAATAAATAAATCTCCATGCCTCCCGATGTGAGGCCAGGGTGGACCATTGTTGGTGATCAATCTGGCCGAGCCTGAGATGTTGTTTCAAGGAGTCCTTATATCTCTTTTTGGGGGCGCCTCTCTTGCGCAGACCCGTGGCAAGTTCACCATAGAGTAGTATCTTTTTAATCATAAAGCCTACACCTGAAAGATGTTTCTCAGTTTTGGGTTTGCCAGACCAGTAGCGTGTGTAGCCGGCACCGTGTTCTTTAAGGCTGCCTTCCTCGTGGAGACGAACTTTACTAAGAGCAGTGATGTCATTATTAAGCCGTGATAGTTCATGGGCTATTAGAGCAGAACGACGCTCAGGACGTCCACTATCTGCAGAATCTTGCATGGTTCCCATGTTCCAACATGCAAGTGTAAGTCTATTTGCACCTTTGCAGGCAGGTTGGCCTTTGTTTCTTTGTCTTTGTTCGACCGCATCGGAAGATGCCCATTGGCCACGGCTAGCCAACCAGCTAGATGGAGATGAACTTTCGTTAGGCCACCTTTTCTAGGCCCCTCTCCATATGGAGCAAGCAGTGCTCTCCTTTAAAAAGGCTGCTTGGTCGTTCAAGATGCTGCCGAACAAGACTGTCATCTCCCGGGTCAGTCTCAAGCGACCAAAGTCCCAAACCACCTGCATGCAGGGTTGGGTCTACGGCTTCCAGTGCATCTTTACACCTGCCGTTTCGTCCCTCGCCTATCGCTACAGGGTTTTTCGAAAGTGCAATGATGCACATGGGTCCCTAAATTATAATCCAAAAGCTCCCGTTGGAGGAAAAAGCAAACCAAGATGAAGTGCTATGGAGGGGCTTGTAGCCCAGAGTTGGAAGCAAGCAAGGACGCCAAGGGACGCTTGGTGAGCTGCAGGGCCCAATCCGTTTTGCATTGGGCTTTCTCAAGTGGCAACAATCATAACAAATTGCTCAGCGTCCCTGTTTGCTTCCAACTCTGGGCTACAAGCCGCTCCATAGCACTTCATTTTGGTTTGCTTTTTCCTCCAACGGGAGCACATGGATAATTTAGGGACCTATGTACATCATTGGACTGCCGGGAACCTCAGAGTATGCACTTGCCTGAACACAGGATCTGAACATTTGTGAACTACTTACCCATTCCCTGTCGTGCACCCCCTCCCCATAGAACTCCAAGAGGGACTGAGTGCATTATTGGACCACTGGGAACTCTAATATTGGATACTCTCCAGCTACATATAGTCGGACTATCGTGGTCTACTTACCTGCTACTTACTTGTTCCCCGTCGTGCACACCCTTCCTATTTGTGTCCCAGAGGTATTGGTACATATAAGCGACCAAGAACGTTGTATACTGTTATATTTTGTATAATATTCTATTTATTCGGATAAGATAGGCTATAAGCCCCTCCCCTCTTTTAAGAATATATATTTCTTGCATATTTTCATAATTACTCTAGTCCTTTGGTATTTTTGTACTTGCTACTCTATAGTACCCATTGTGTTTACTAAAAGGCTATAAGAAGCCTATTACATATGTCATAGAATACAATAGTACATACATGCATAGTAAATATGAGCAGCGAGTCGTACACAAACAATACCAGCTACTAGAGAATATAAAGGAGCATGGGTGTGCGACGGGGAAGGGTTGAATTCACAGCGATGCATGTATGTACTATTTTATTCTATGACATATGTAGTAGGCTTCTTAGCCCTCACCTTGATTGATATATTTTATATAGCACATTGCCTATGTCCTTTTATGTATATTGTTTACTAAGTCAGCACACGTGTTTAGCATTCTACTAAAAGGCTAGACAGCCCATCCTGCCCATTGACACTTTTTGTCAGACCCTTCGGTTGTGACCTGTCTGGCATGGGAGGCCCTACCGGTGGCTATTATACCACCGCCAGCATAGCTCACAATTTCATTAGGGTACGCAAGCCTCTCTCCCACATCAAGGGGGCGCCAATGGAGAGGAGTACTAGATGGAGTACGATGGAGTACTAGAGATTTGCTAAAGGCTTAAGACCTTGTAAAACTACAACTCCCAGGATTCCATAGCCTTGAGACATTGCAATTAAAGTGCATTAATTCTACAGTGGAGATGCACCTGAAGCTTTGGATTGCATTCCAGACTTCAGAAGAACTGTCCAAGGTTGTGCGGAGTGGAAAATGTCCCTTCACCTATTCCTTTCAAGATGGAGATGGTAAGAACCTTGCCTATCCCTTGGTTCTCTCTAACTGACATGTCTCCAGCATATGGCCTCCTGGGATTTGTAGTTTAGGAAGAGACAACCAGGATTCTCAGCCTCAATCAAACTACAAAACCTGGAATCCATCAAATGCATTATGGTGCTATAATTGTGCCATATTGAAGGGGCTTTGAGATGTCTTGAACCAGGTTTGGATCATCCATAAGGCCACCCTAGGCCATGGCCTAGGGTGGCAGCCATTGGGGGCGGCAAATCTGGACCCCCCAATTTTTTTAAAAAAATATTTATTTTTCAAAATGGCGATTTTCGGGATTGAAGTGGAGGAAAGAGTGGGAGGAGCCGAGCTGCGGCTAGCACCGCCTCTCAGGCACCCCTGATTGGCCGCCGCCGCCGCCACCTCACACAAGCAGGAAAAGGTAGCGCAGCGGCAGTCGGGGGTTGCCCGGGCGGCGCCAGCAGCTAAGCACCGCCTCAGGCGCCCTCAATTGGCTGCCACCGCCGCCGCACACAAGCAGGAAAAGGTAGCGCAGCGGCGGCAGCCAATCGGGGGTTGCCCGGGGCGGCGCTTAGCAGCTAAGCACCGCCTCAGGCGCCCTCGATTGGCTGCTGCTGCCGCGCTACCTTTTCCTGCTTCTGCTAGCATAGCAGAAGCAGGATAATGTAGCGCCGCGGCGGCAGCCAATCAGAGGTTGCCCGGGGCGGTGCTTAGCAGCTAAGCCCGCCTCAAGCGCCCCCGATTGGCTGCCATTGGGCGTAATTTTGAACTGTGGCCTAGGGTGGCAAAATTTCATGATCCAGGCCTGTCTGGAACTAAACCAGGTACCTTTCCCATCATCTGCTATTAGGTTTTCCTGGATGGTGAATAAGAAATTGAACCCAGGACTTTTGCCACCAATTGCTTTCCAGTTCTAACTGGAAATGTCACAAATTGAATACAGGACCTGCTATTTTATTCAGCCAGTGGTCTAAGCCAGTGTTTCTCAACCAGTGTGCCATGGCACACTAGTGTGCCGTGAGCGATTATCAGGTGTGCCGCGAGAAAAGCTCTCTGCCCCCCTTCCTTCCCCCCTCCTCCTGCCGAACTCCTGCTGCTTGAGATGGGCGGCCGCAAAGAAAAAGAAGAAGGGACCGGGGCACTGCCTCCTTCGGCCGTTTCCCCAACCAGCCTCCAATCTGCCATGACTCCCGCCATGACTCTCACCCCTTGCTTGTTGAAGCCGCGCAGAGGAGCCCCGCCTACTGAAGCCCGTCCACCGCTCATGCTCCTCCTCTGTGAGAGAGCTGAAGCCGGGGGAGGGGGGGGCATGACACAGCCTGGCTCCACCCCCTCCCCCCGGCTTCAGCACTCCCATAGCCGCCAGCCTTGAGGGGCAGTGCCAAGCCAGCGATGGCAGAGCCAGCACAATGCTGGCTTGCCCCTCACAGCTGGTGAAGCTGTGGGAAAACTGAAGCCGGGGGAGGGGTGGGGCATGGCATGGCCTGGCTCCGCCCCCTCCCCCAGCTTAAGCGCCCTCACAGCTTCGCCAGCCTTGAGGGGGCAGTGCCAAGCCAGCGGTGGCAGAGCCAGCACAATGCTGGCTTGGCACTTCCCCCTCAAGGCTGGGAAGCTGTGGGAGAACTGAAGCCAGGGGGAGGGGCGGGGCATGGTGTGGCCTGGCTCCGCCCCTGGCTCCCCCAGCAAGCGCCCTCACAGCTTCGCCAGCCTTGAGGGGCAGTGCCAATGCCAGCGGTGGCAGAGCCAGCACAATGCTGGCTTGGCACTTCGCCAGCCCTCAAGGCTGGGAAGCTGTGGGACTGCCCCTTCAAACTGAAGCCGTGGGAGGGGGCCGGGCATGGTGTGGCCTGGCTCCGCCCCCTCCCCCCAGCTTAAGTGCCCTCTCGGCTTCACCCGCCTTGAGGGGGCAGTGCCAAGCCAGCGGTGGCAGAGCCAGCACAATGCGGGCTTGGCACTTCCCCCTCAAGGCTGGGAAGCTGTGGGAAAACTGAAGCTGGGAAGCTGTGGGGGGGAGGGGCAGGGCATGGTGTGGCCTCAGGAGGGGCCCCTTCCACCCCTCCCCAGCTTAAAGCGCCCTCAGCAGCTTCCCCTCAGGCTGGGAAGCCAGCCTTGAGGGGGCAGTGCCTGGCCAGCGGTGGCAGAGCCAGCACAATGCTGGCAGAGCCAGCACAATGCTGGTTTGGCCCTCAAGGCTGGGAAGCTGTGGGAAAACTGAAGCCAGGGGGAGGGGGGCGGGGCATGGTGTGGCCTTGCTCGCAAGAGCCCCCTCCCCCAGCAAGCGCCCTCAGCTGTGGGAGCCAACGCCAGCCTTGTGGCCTGGGGGCAGTGCCAAGCCAGCGGTGGCAGAGCCAGCACAATGCTGGCTTGGCACTTCCCCCTCAAGGCTGGGAAGCTGTGGGAAAACTGAAGCCAGGGGGAGGGGGCGGGGCATGGTGTGGCCTGGCTCTGCCCCCTCCCCCAGCTTGAGAGCCAGCAGTGCGCCCTCACAGCTTTGCCAGCCTTGAGGGGCAGTGCCGCCCTCACAGCTTTGCCAGCGGTGGCAGAGCCAGCACAATGTTGGCTTGGTACTGTCCCCTAAAGGCTGAAGAAGCTGTAGGAGAGCTGAAGCCAGGGGGAGGGGGCGGGGCATGGTGTGGCCCCCCCCCTGGCCCTCTCAGCCGCCCTTGAGGGGCCCCAGCTGTGGGAAGCCAGGAGGAACGCCCTCTCAAGGTTGGAAGCTGAGGCAGTGTGGGAGCAAACTGAAGCAGGAGGAGGGCTGGGGCAGCCTTGAGGGGCAGTGAGGGGGCAGTGCCAGCGGGCAGAGCCAGCCAGCGGTGGCAGAGCCAGCACAATGCTGGCTTGGCACTTCCCCTCAAGGCTGGGAAGCTGTGGGAAAACTGAAGCCAGGGGAGGGGCGGGGCATGGTGTGGCCTGGGCCCTGCCCCCATGGTGTGGCCTGAGGGGGCAGTGCTGCCCCCCCAGCACAATGCTGGCTTGGCACTTCCCCTCAAGGCTGGGAAGCCTGAAGCCAGGAGGAGGGCGGGGCATGGTGTGGCCTGGCTGCCCCCCCCCCCCAGCACAGCGCCCTGAGGGGGTGCCAGCGGTGGCGAGCCAGCAATGCTGGCCAGCGGTGGCAGAGCCAGCACAATGCTGGCTTGGCACTTCCCCCCTCAAGGCTGGGAAGCTGTGGGAAAACTGAAGCCAGGGGAGGGGCGGGGCATGGTGTGGCCTGGCTCCGCCCCTCCCCAGCTTGAAACCGCCCTCACAGCTTCGCCAGCCTTGAGGGGCAGTGCCAAGCCAGCGGTGGCAGAGCCAGCACAATGCTGGCTTGGCACTGCCCCTCAAGGCTGGGAAGCTGTGGGAGAACTGAAGCCAGGGGAAGGCATGGTGGTGGCCCCCCCTTCGGCACTCCCAGCAGCTGAAGCCCCAGCAGCTCACCATCCCCAGGCGTTCTTTACTGTGTTAGAGTGTCATTTTGTGTCATTTTGGTTGGCTGTGTGCCCCCGTGTTTTTTTAATGTTAAAAGTGTGCCGCGGCTCAAAAAAGGTTGGGAAACACTGGTCTAAGCCCATCTGAAATACATTACAATGTCTTTTGGATGATTCTGTCCCAAGAATTTTCCTTTTCTCTGGATAAAGAGTATTAACAATTAATACTTTATCTGCTACTCATACCTCCTGTCTTCCCATTTATCAAAGTCTGTGTCTACTGAATATTAATAGGGGTGCAAATTCCTATGAAAAGCTGACTATTCCCAAATGCTGTATATTTTTTTACCGAAACAGCCAGATTTTTCACTGGAGCGATGTACAGGGAGCACACAACTCCTCTGTTGTGTCAGCTCCACTGGCTGCCTGTTTGCTACTGAGCTCAAGTCAAAGTGGCTTTGGCCTATAAAGCCCTAAATGGTTCTGGTCCAACTTACCTGTCCGAATGCATCTCCTCTTATGAGCCAACTAGAGCTTTAAGATCTGTGGGGGAGGCTCTGCTCTCGGTCCCACCCCCTTCACAGGCATGACTGGTGAGTATGAGAAACAGGGCCTTCTCAGTGGCAGCCCCTTGACTGTGGAACTTCCTCCCTAGCGACATCAGGCAGACCCCATTCCTTTTGGTCTTCAGAAAAAAAGCTATATATCTGGTTTTATATGCAGGCGCTTGAAGAATAAGATTTTACGGATTTCGACACGGTTTGAATAAGGATTATGAACAAGGATTATGGATGAATGGAATCAAGCCATTTTTAATCTGCTTTTATTGTTCTATATATTTGTTTATGTGTTTTAAATATTTTATAGTTAAACAGACCTACTGTTTTTATTATTATGCTGCATACAGCATTGAATTTTGCCAGAGTTGTAAACCGCTTTGAGTCCCCTTCTGAAAGGCGGAGATAAATTAAGCAAATAAATAAGTAAATAGCTAAATTTAATGTTATTCTTCTGCTATTCTTCTGCCTTTGTGAAGATGGATTAGTAGAGACCTCCATCTCACAGGTTATTTTTTTTTGTAATATTGCTAACATATATTATAATGTCAATATATTGTATTATGCTATAGTATAATAATTGTAATGTAATACTACTACTAATAGTAGTATGATTATGGTATGGTGTGTTGTATATGCATTTGGTATTGGTGGTGTTGTAATGTAACACAGAATAATACTGCCAATGATAATGTGATATAATAATTATATCGTGATATTATAATTTGTATATTTGTATTACATTGCTAACAATATTGCGATATGTTGTAGTGCAATATGATGTGTAGTGCTGATGTTGTGCTATGGCAGTAATGTTATTTGTTGTTTTTCAGTTTGCTGTAAGTCACTCTGGCAATATTGTTATATGTACATTGTAAGCCACTCTGGCAATATTGTTATATGTACATTGTAAGCCACTCCGGCAATATTGTTATATGTACATTGTAAGCCACTCCGGCAATATTGTTATATGTACATTGTAAGCCACTCCGGCAATATTGTTATATGTACATTGTAAGCCACTCTGGCAATATTGTTATATGTACATTGTTAGCCACTCTGGCAATATTGTTATATGTACATTGTAAGCCACTCTGGCAATATTGTTATATGTACATTGTAAGCCACTCTGGCAATATTGTTATATGTACATTGTAAGCCACTCTGGCAATATTGTTATATGTACATTGTAAGCCACTCCGGCAATATTGTTATATGTACATTGTAAGCCACTCTGGCAATATTGTTATATGTACATTGTAAGCCACTCCGGCAATATTGTTATATGTACATTGTAAGCCACTCCGGCAATATTGTTATATGTACATTGTAAGCCACTCTGGCAGTATTGTTGTTTGCTGTAAGCCGCTCTGAGTCCCCTTCGGGGTTGAGAAGGGCGGCATATAAAAATAGTAAATAAATAAAAATAATAAATAAATAAATAAACAGATATCACATTTCTCATTATAAATGTGTGTGTGTGTGTGTGTGTGTGTAAGATATTCTGATTGGTAGTTGTCAGCAAAAGCTAAGGAAAGGACAATTGAAATTATTGCAAAGTTGATTTTTTTTCCCCTCTACTCTTACAAGTTTGTAAAAATATTATTTAGAATTCCCGGGACTTGTCATTTTTACAGTCTTTTAACCTTCTGTGCCAAAGAGTGCTGGTGCCTCGACAAACTACAACTCCCAGGTTTCCATAGCATTGAGCCATGGCAGTTCAAGTGGCTACATGAATTCTACAGTGTAAATGTACTCCTAGAGAGAAGGGAGTGAAATGTAGTGCAGAGGTTATGGGTGGTGGAAGGCTCAGCACCCCTTCTCTGCATGCTCTTTCACTTTTCCAGACAGCAGACAAACATCTGGTAGAGATATGAGCGACAAAAGTCCTGTAGACACAATTACATTTGACCCTAAAACAGACCTCAGAGTATTACAAAGACAATATAGGCTATCTCTATAATAGACATGAGCAAACTTGGGCCCTGATTGTTTCTTGTCTGTAATTCCCCTGTTTTTGAGTGTTCTTTATTTACTGTTTTGATTTTTAGAGGTTTTTTAAAAATACTGGTAGCCAGATTTTGTCAATTTTCATGGTTTTCTTCTTTCTGTTGAAATCACCTCCCAACAAAGGACTCTCCCGAGGAATAAGAAGCCAGACTTTGAAGCTGCAAGGCCATTAAATGCTAATCATGGTGACCAATTGCAACATTCACACTTGCCTCAAACAGACAAGGGTTCTTTCTCCCACCCTGGACAGTCCACAGATATATTAACCTCTCTAGCTTAGTTTCCAACAGACCTCACAACCTCTGAGGATGCCTTCCATAGAAGCAGGTGAAACGTCAGGAGAGAATGCTTCTGGAGCATGGCCATACAGCCCAGACAACTCACAGCAACCCAACATCCTGATAGAGGATTCTGATTGTAGAACATGCTGTTTGGGATTCTGATGGAGTGTCTTTCTCCGGAGGTTTTTAAGCAGAGGTTGGATGGCTATCTGTCGGGAGTGCTTGGATTGTGATGTAGTAGGTTTTTCGGGCTATATGGCCATGTTCTAGATTCTAGAAGCATGCTTCTAGAACAGTGTTTCCCAACCAGTGTACCGTGAGCGATCATCAGGTGTGCCGTGGGAAATTGGAACTTCCAATACCCTTTCTTCCCCCTCCTGCTGAACACTTTTTCTTCTCCACTCGGGCTCCCTTCTTCCCAGCCTCGCTCTTCTCGCTTTGCCTCGCTTTGTTCTGGGGGGAGTTTGTGCAGTAGCGCCCGCACAGGTCACGTCTTCCTCCCTCCTCCCTCCCCTCCTGAACACACTCACGCTGCCCTCTCGGATCAAAATGGCGGCAGAAGCGGCAGTGTAGAAGAAAAAGTAAGTGTTCAGCAGGAGGGGGAAGAAAGGGCGCAAAGGGGAAGGGGGAGGAAGAGGTCTCTGTCGAAAGCTGGCACGGGCAAACTTGGACCTTTCAGGTGTTTTGGACTCCAACCCTCACCATTCCTAGCAGCCTCAGGCCCTTTTCCTCCCCCCCCCCCCAGCCATTTAAGCAGGAAAGGGCCTCAGGCTGTTAGGAATGGTGGGAGTTGAAGTCCAAAGCACCCAGAGGGCCGAAGTTTTCCCATGCCTGTTTTAGGGACCTTAAAGTGGTGAGCCTCCTTCCAACACTGTGATTCTGGATAGAAAACAAACAACAACATAACATAACATTGTTTGAGTCCACACTGCTCTCTACAACTTCCAAACTCAAGGTCAATTCCCAAGCAAACCCTTTCAGTACTTTCTGTTGGTAATGAGAGTTCAATATGCCAAGTTTGGTTCAATTCCATTGTTGCAAGAGTTCAGGATGCTCTTTGATTGTGTGTTAACTATAAATCACAGAAACTGTAACTCCCAAATGTCAAGGTCTATTTTCCCCAAACTCCATCTGTGTTCACATTTGGGCATATTGAGTATTCATGCCAAGTTTGGTCCTGATCCAACATTGTTTCAGTCCACAGTGCTCTCTGGATATAGGTGAACTACAACTCCAAAACCCAAGGTCAATGCCCACCAAACTCTTATAGTATTTTCTCTTGGTTCTGGGAGTTCTGTGTGGGAAGTTTGTGTCTTTCTGCCATTCCTGCCAGGATATCTATGTTGTGTTCATCGAAACAGGCCCAGGTTTCACACTGAGTGTATAAATACATTTAAAAACATATTAACTATATGTATTACTGTGTTAGAGTGTCATTTTGTGTCATTGTGGTTGGTGGTGTGCCCCAGGATTTTGCAAATGTAAAAAATGTGCCGCGGCTCAAAAAAGGTTGAAAAACACTGTTCTAGAACATGGCCATATAGCCTGAAAAACCTACAACAACCCAGTGATTCCGTCCATGAAATCCATCAACATTGTGTAGATTGTATTTTCATTCATGGCAGGAAGAAGTTGGACTGGATCAGCGCTTAAACTTTTCCCACTTGCAACCCCCTTCCAGCTGAGACATTTTTGTGTGAGCTCAGGTGTAATAGGCATATAACAGGTGGAACAGCTCCCTTGAGCAAGGAGTCTTTCCAGAGTGCTTAAAAGAGGCGGTGGTAGCTCCATTGCTGAAAAAACTGTCACTAGATCCTGCGGTTCCCTCCAACTACCGACCAGTGTCGAACCTCTCGTACCTGGAGAAGGTGGTTGAGAGGGCAGCAATGGAGCAGTTGCCGTCCTTCTTAGATGATGCAACATGGCTAGACCCCTTCCAGTCCAGCTTCCGTTCGGGGCATGGGACGGAGACGGTCCTGGTCTCCATCACAGACCAACTCCGCTGCCAGCTCGACCAAGGCTGCTCGTGTTATTGGACCTCACGGCAGCGTTTGACACGGTCGACCACAATCTTTTGATCCACCGCCTGGCCATGGCTGGAGTGAGGGGGACAGCCCTGAAATGGCTGACCTCCTTCCTCCACCAGCGGTCCCAGCGTGTGAGGAAGGGCAGGGTGGTCTCTGAGGACTCCACATTAGTTTGTGGGGTGCCTCAGGGGGCCATCCTCTCCCCTCTGTTATTTAACATCTACATGCAGCCGCTTGCACAGCTGGTGCGGAGTTATGGGCTTGAGTGTCACCAGTACGCTGACGACACTCAGCTCATTCTGAGGATGGAGGGCAGGCCTGAAACCGTCCCCGATAATTTCCAACGCTGCCTCAAGGCCGTTACTGGATGGCTGCGAGCCAGTAGGTTGAGGGTGAATCCGGCGAAGACGGAGATCTTGTGGCTAGGCCGCCCAGGTGGTGGGGATGTCCAGCTTCCAACCCTGGACGGTGTGGCGCTATGCCCATCGTCTTCCGTAAAGAGCCTGGGGGTCCATCTGGACTCCCAGCTGTCCATGAAGACCCAGGTCTCTGCGGTCAGCAAGTCTGCTTTCTTTCACCTCAGACAGGCAAGGAGACTGGGCCCCTATCTATCCCGGCCACCCGTCGCAGGGCGTTCTCGGTGATCGCACCGACACTCTGGAATGCCCTTCCTGCAGGCATGCGCGCCATCCACGACCTGCTCCCCTTCAGGCGGGCGTGCAAGACCCACCTTTTCCAACTTGCCTTCCACCTGTAGGCCTAGTGGGATGCACCCTCGTGTGGGAAGCTAACTCTATCCTGGTCGTTCTTAAGCTGTTGTTATTGTAATTTCTAACAATGTTTTATGATGTTTTTAGCTCTGTTTTATTTTATGTCGCTGTTTTTATCTGTGATGTTTTTATTGTTGTGAGCCGCCCCGAGCCCGCCGGGAGTGGCGGCATAGAAGCCGAGTGAAATAAATAAATAAATAAATAAATAAATAAATAAATAAATAAATATAAAACAGGTATAAACACCAAACATGTACTGGTAGTAAATCAGAAAATGCAACTGTTCGTGGAGTGCGGTGGAAGCATGTTCTGCAGAATCCGTTGTAAACACATGTTTGCTAACAGATTCGTGCAAATTGGTGATTTTCGGAAACCTTTTAGTGTTGCCAAACTTTTCGTGACCTCAAGCTAAGGGGTCCCCATTTGAGGTTGGGACTCACCGTTTACGATCCTGGGGGGTCTATTCCAACTCCATGATTCTATCTGGGATATAGGTTTCCAAAGTCACCACGCCATCATATATTAGCATTTTACACAGCCAAAAGAAGTGGGCACCAAGTAGACCAAACTTGCCCCGTGCCACTCTTCTATGCTTGAGACGTGTTTTAGGATCTGGGATTTCAGCCGCCTTTGGGAACATTTCTCGTTCCATTTTCAGGCAGCTTGCCTAGTGCATGGCCTTGTCTATTATCGACCGGTGTGGCAAGACAGTCTGATTTTGTAAAGAAGGGGTCAAGGTCCTGTGTGCAGCGCAGTTCTATTTTGGGGAAAGATTTCAGTCTGCAAATAAGAGCCACACGGCTGCCCACAATGCAGGGATGGGCAAGAATAAAGGTTGTGCGATTACATAAGAGGAGGCCGGTCGGGGTGTCTATGCTTGGCACGGATTCGAATCACGTTCTCCGTGCCTGGGCTTTTGCGGCCGCTTTGCTACATAAGCTGCCACCGAACCAGACCAGAATAGAGCTCACTTCTCGTCTTTTGAGAAATCCACTCGAGCAGAGCTCACTCCTTCTCTTGGGACCACAAATCCAGAGTCATCCGTTCCCTCGCAGCTATGGAAAGTTACTTCTCGGCCGTCCAGAAGATGGAGCAGACAGTGATGTTCCCCAGCCTCCTTCAAGGAGTCTCCTTCGAAGAGAAGGAGGACGCCTGCAATTTGGACGGTGCCAAAGACTTGTATGAATATTTCACCCAGTTGAAATCCATCAAGCCCATGGTGGAAGGGGGATTAGTGCCTTCGGACAACCGTCGGCTGCTTGGCGTTGCCAACCGAGCCAAAGAACCAGAAGCCAACGAAGAGCAAGATCTTGAAAGAGTCTTCTATTACCACGTCTCGGCCTTGCACCGTATCCTCCAGCAGCTGACCAGGAGAGCCGACGCCGTGACGTCCAAATACAACGAAATTATGAATGAAATCTCTCTTCGCTGGTGAACCTCAAAGCCTGGACTGTACTTTGGTGAGTAATATCAAGGCTCAATACTTTACCTGCTATGGGATCCTGCAAGTTATAGTTTTACAAGGTCTTTAGCCTTTTCTGCTGAAGAGGGTTGGGGCCTCACCAAACTACAAATCTTGGGACTCCATAGCATTGAGTCGTGGCAGTAATAGTGGTGTCTGACTGCTATAATTCTGCAGTGTGGCTGGGATATTAGAGACAAAAGAGATGTATAGTGTTCCCTCACTACTTTGCGGTTCATTTATTGCAGACTCGCTGTTTCGCGGTTTTCAATAAATATTAAAATATATATAGCGGTATTTTCGGTTTCGTGGGTTTTTGCCGCTGCTGCTCTCAGAGGCACTTTCCTTCCTCAGTCCTCCCTCCCTCCAGCCTTGAAGGGCCTTTCCTTCACTTTATTTTAAGTTTATAAAGACTTAAAATAGTGTAGAACTACTAATATACTGTATACATATTAAAGTAAATATAGCGTCCCTACTTTGCGGATTTTCACTGGTTCTGGAACGTAACACTCGCAATAAGTGAGGGAACACTGTACACCAAATAGTTGTAGATCTAGGCTATTTCTGGGAAATAGGTCTGTAGCCTTGATCAAACCCCACTTTTGGAAGACAGCTCCCCAAAACTCTCGGTGACCAGGCATAAAAGGGCAAAAAGTACAGTTTTAGCATATAATGTGCTTTGATTTGTTGTAGCTATTGTATTGTCGAAGGCTTTCATGGCCGGAATCACTGGGTTGTTGTAGGTTTTTCGGGCTCACAACAGACCTCACAACCTCTGAGGATGCCTGCCATAGACGCAGGTGAAACGTCAGGAGGTAATGCTTCTAGAACAGTGTTTCCCAATCTTGTTTGAGCCGCGGCACACTTTTTACATTTGCAAAATCCTGGGGCACACCAACAACCAAAATGACACAAAACGACACGCTAACACAGTAATACATATAGTTAATATGTTTTTAAAATGTATTTATACACTCAGTGTAAAACCTGGACCTGTTTCGATGAACTCAACATAGATATCCTGGCAGGAATGGCAGAAAGACACAAACTTCCCACACAGAACTCCCATAACCAAGAGAAAACGCTATAAGAGTTTGGTGGGGATTGACCTTGAGTTTGGGAGTTGTAGTTCACCTATATCCAGAGAGCACTGTGGACTCAAACAATGTTGGATCAGGACCAAACTTGGCAGGAATACTCAATATGCCCAAATATGAACGCAGATGGAGTTCAGGGGAAATAGACCTTGACATTTGGGAGTTGTAGTTGCTGGGATTTATAGTTCCCCTACAATCAAAGAGCATTCTGAACTCCACCAATGATAGAACTGGGCCAAACTTCCCACACAGAACCCCCAGGAGGCAAGAGGAGGTCTCTAATTGGGGAAAGGGAGGCAGGCCTTCCCAATGCATGGAGAGGGAGAGACCAAGTAGACAACGGGTGGGGAGGGGGGTGTTTGTAATTTTGTGCCTTTATCGAGGTAGGTTTCTTAGGGTTTTTATACTTCAACACACTACACTCCCCGAGGTTCCAATTTCCCACGGCACACCTGATGATCGCTCACGGCATACTAGTGTGCCCCGGCACACTGATTAGGAAACACTGTTCATCTAGAACATGGTCATATATCCCGAAAAACCTGCAACAACCCACTGCTGTTGCTATTGTTTTTAATGGTTTGTATTTTAACTGAGGGCCCTTCTACTCAGTCCTATATCCCAGAATATCGAGTCACAACATCTCACATTATCTTATGGGATTTTCTGCCTTGATATTCTGGGATATAGAGCTGTATGGAAGGGCCCTAAGTCTACAATGCCATATAACCCAGTTCAAATGCAGTTGGTCTTCAGTAAGAAACCACATTATATGGCAGTGCAGATCAAACCTGATTTTAACTTTTTGATAATTTACTTGATTTTTACCCTCTGTTTGCTGTGAAATTTTAATTATTTATAAGTAGCCTTGAGACCCCAACCTGGGGAATATTATTATATTATTTATATATTATATAATTATATATAATAATTATATAAAATATAATTATATAATTTATATATTATAAATATATATTATAAATCTATATGATTATATACAGTATTATAGTATCATCTCCAAACAAGCTTTAGCCAAACAACACTCTAATGGGGCTGCTTTCTTTGGACTGCATATCCCAGAATCCCCTGCCAGCGTTACTGGTGGCAATTATGTTTGGGAATTCTGGGAACTTCAGTCTTTTTTTATCATTATCTTTAACTGCTCAACATGTAATTACGGTATTTAAACCTTATTGCTTTGTTGACACGTCACTGGAAATGTCCTTCTGGAAACTAACTTTCCTCCCCTTATTTTTTTATTTGCAGACGAGCCTGATCTCTTTTCTCGAGGATCTATTTGAATAGATTTCTGCTTGACCGGATGACACTGAGACATTACGAATAGCTGTCATTGAACAGCAACATCTCTGGACATTTCAAGCACATGTTTTGTGTTATTCTATTTTATTGTATGTGTTATTTTATTTTATTTATACCTGTATCTGGGCATACCGATGCCTCAGTTGGTATTACACACCGAAATTCCTAATTATTTAAGAGATATTACATTAATATGACTAAGAAATATTACAATTTTTTTGTATTTCTCAATACGTTTTTCACGTGGTTGATAATTTCAGATAAACACAAATAAATTGCTTATATTTTTAAAACAATTGCCACTGTTGTTATGATATGCGGGAGTTGCACAGTGCATTAAAGCATAAACACACAAAAGTACTTTAATTTAAGCTGGAAACTGAACAGGGCCAACCAACCTCAGGGAACAAAGATTCTGGGGTGGCAATAGCTCTCGGTTATACTCCATTTATGAACTTCTTGGCCAATGACCCCATTTGTAAAGGAGAACAGCAGGTACACCATAGTTTATACCAGTGTTTTTCAACCTTTTTTGAGCCGCGGCACATTTTTTACATTTACAAAATCCTGGGGCACACCACCAACCAAAATGACACAAAATGACACTCTAACACAGTAATACATATAGTTAATATGTTTTAAATGTATTTATACACTCAGTGTGAAACCTGGACCTGTTTCGATGAACACAACATAGATATCCTGGCAGGAATGGCAGAAAGACACAAACTTCCCACACAGTACTCCCATAACCAAGAGAAAATACTGTAAGAGTTTGGTGGGCATTGACCTTGGGTTTTGGAGTTGTAGTTCACCTATATCCAGAGAGCACTGTGGACTGCTGTTGCTATTGTTTTTAATGGTTTGTATTTTAACTGAGGGCCCTTCCACTCAGCCCTATATCCCAGAATATCGAGTCACAACATCTCACATTATCTGAGTGTGGACTCTGATAATCCAGTTCAAAGCAGGACCAAACTTGGCATGAATACTCAATATGCCCAAATGTGAACACAGATGGAGTTTGGGGAAAATAGACCTTGACATTTGGGAGTTACAGTTTCTGGGATTTATACTTAACACACAACCAAAGAGCATCCTGAACTCTTGCAACAATGGATTGAACCAAACTTGGCATATTGAACTCTCATTACCAACAGAAAGTACTGAAAGGATTTGCTTGGGAACTGCCCTTGAGTTTGGAAGTTGTAGTTCACCTACACCCAGAGAGCACTGTGGACTCAAACAATGTTATGTTATGTTGTTGTAAAGGTATATAGTATATATCAAATATTTAGTAGTGACAATACACATATATCATAATAATTTCATACAAAGTATCATGCACGCCCGCAATGGGCTCCTACCCTTTAGCAATAGCAGCATCAGTCATTGTATGAGATAGTCCAAGTCCATAAGCTGAATCAAAACGCAAATGCGTAAGTTAGCACAAGAGTTCCCCCAAAGTGAGTAAATGTTATTCTTCAGACGAAAGAAGGGGGGAGGGGGGGCACGAACCAAAAGGTCGTGCACAAGCCAACGTTCTCTCCATGCGGGAGGACTCTCCTCCTTAGGAGGGTCCGGCGTGCAAGAATCAGAAAGCCGTATCAGTGTTTTCAAGGCTGTAACTTTAAACCGGAGAGTTGTTCGCGGCGAAATCCAGGCGCGATGTCAGTTCATTGTAGCAGTATTAAATCAATGCCGGATCGCCCTTGTATATTAATGGGCCGACGGGGATAACGCTGTACAATGGTCCCAACTCCCGTTTCGACCCCCTACAACGGGTCTTTCTCAAGGCCACATATTAGAGGCAAAACAACTCACAATCATTATAAGGCAAATGCAAGGTCAAAATCATAGAGGCTAATGCGTACTTCTATGTCATGACCAACAGCCGAAGCTCTCTGTTATATAGGGGAAAGGAAAAGGGCCTGAGGCTGCTAGGAATGGTGGGAGTTGGAGTCCAGAACACCTGGAAGGTCCAAGTTTGCCCATGCCAGCTTTCGACAGAGACCTCTTCCTCCCCCTTCCCCTTCGCGCCCTTTCTTCCCCCTTCTCCCGAACACTTACTTTTTCTTCTACACTCCTGCTTCTGTGTAGAAGAGGAAAAGTGTATCCATTAGAACCTGTATTGCCTACTCCTGATATATAATCCTAAAATCCTGGAGCTGGAAGAGACCTCCAGGGGCCATCCAGTCAGGGGCGGTCTCAGGTAATTTTAAATGGTAGGCGAACATTATTTTGGTGCCCCCCCCAAAAACATTATTTTGCCGCCCCCCATGTAAAACAAATATACAATTATAATATCACAATACCATTAGTAGTATTATATTGTATCAATTTATATACAATATATTATACCATACTCATACTATATTATATCATAATTATATTATACTACATTACAATATAATTATATTATAATATATTGACATTATAATATAATCTAACATTCTATTATATTATTATTATAAAATAATAAAATTATTTATTTAAATAAAATTATCCTCTACTAAATATTTTCATTACTCCTATAAAACTCAAATAACCCAAAATAAAATAAAATAAAAAATTATATATTACTATTTTGTACAATATCACTATACTGCAATATTGTTTGTAATATTACATGTAATATAAAATATATCATTATTCTATTGTTATATTGTATTTTTATTATATTGTATGACAATATTAAGCAGAACTGTATAATAATCAACAAGAAATGCAATGTAAATGCATCAAAATCAGAATATATGACCTATCACCCGACTCATAATCCATAGGAGTCTCCCATAAGTCCAAAATTAGGATCCCAATGTAAATGTAAATGGAAAAACTGCCAAAATGTTCAAATGAGGTCGAATACAGGCAGCTGGCCTGGGCAAACTTGGGCCCCCCCCCTCCTCTAGGTGTTTTGGACTCCAACTCCCTCAACTCCTCATAGCCTCAGGCCCCTCAGGTTCAGACAGAAATAGAGCCGAAGAAAGAAAGGAGGGAGAGAAGAGGTCACAGAGGAGGAGGAGGAAAGCCCTTCATTCATTCCTTCACTTACACTTCCTTCACTGATTCTTTTCTTCTTCCCCGCAAACGGGTGCGCGGCGGAGACAAAGGGAGAGGGGAAGCACTCCCTGCCTGCCTGATTGGGAGTGCTTTGCTTACAGGCTTCTGCGCAAGGGAGCTACTGGGCATGCGCGGAGGTTTTTTCAAGATGTGCAGCTGCTCCTGCGCCAACTTCAGCTCCGGAGCAACTGCGCCTGCGTGAAAACCTCCGCGCGTGTCCAGAAGCGGCATCGGAGCGCACAAGGCCGGGGTCAAAAAGCAGGCAGCTGCAGCACTGTCTGAGGAACATCGGCAGGGCCAGGATGGCGCCCCATGCGGCCAGGATGGCGCCCCCTTCCCAGATGGCACCCTAGGCGGCCGCCTACTTGGCCTATCTTGTAGGACCGCCCCTGCATCCAATCCAACCCCCTGCCATGCAAGAAAGCACAATCAAAGCACTCCCAATAGATATCCTCTGTGGAAAAGCCTCCAGAGAAGGAGACTCCACCACACTCCCAGGCGGACTACGCCACTCTCCAACAGCTCTTGCTGTCAGGAAGTTCTTCCTTATCTTTTCTGTCAAATCTCTTTCCCTGCCATTTGAACCCATTGCTCCCTTGTACCTTGGTCTCCAGAGCAGCAGAAAATCAGTTTCCCTGCTCAATGGGTAAAGGTTTCTCCTGACATTAAGTCTAGCCGTGTCCAACTCTGAGGGGTGGTGCTCATCTCCATTCCAAAGCCAAAGAGCCTGCGTTGTTTGTAGACACCTCCAAGGTCATGTGGCCAGCATGACCGCACGGAGCGCCTCAATGGGACACCCTTTTAAGCCTTGAAACATAGTTCTCATGTTCCTTCTCTACCTTCTCCCAGCTAAACATCCTCCAGGAGGAAAGGAGGAAGGAAGGAATGAAGTGAGGAAGAGAATGATGGATGGATGGAAGGAAGGAAGAGAATGGAGGGAAGGAGGAGAAAGAGACATAAGGAAAGAGAGATGAAAGAGGGAATAAAGGGTGGAAGAGAAGGAGGGGAGGCAGGGAGGGAAGTGAAGCCTGAATAAATAGAAGCCTAGTGTCTAGAGCAGTGTTTCCCAACCAGTGCTCCGGGGCACACTAGTGTGCCGTGAGAGATCATCAGGTGTGCCGTGGGAAATTGGAACCTCCATTTGGGGGGGGGGGGGGAGTCTACTGTGTTGAAGTATAAAAACCCTAAGAAACCTACCTCAAAAAAGGCACAAAATTACAAAAACCACCACCCCCTTCCCACCCGTTGTCTACTTGGTCTCTCCCTCTCCATGCATTGGGAAGGCCCGCCTCCCTTCCCCCAAGTAGAGACCTTCTCTTGCGTCCTGGGGGTTCTGTGTGGGAATTTTGGCCCAGTTCTATCATTGGTGGGGTTCAGAATGCTCTTTGATTGTAGGGGAACTATAAATCCCAGCAACTACAACTCCCAAATGTCAAGGACTATTTCCCCTGAACTCTATCTGCGTTTATATTTGGGCATATTGAGTATTCATGCCAAGTTTGGTCCTGATCCAACATTGTTTGAGTCCACAGTGCTCTCTGGATATAGTGAACTACAACTCCCAAACTCAAGGTCAATGCCCACCAAACTCTTATCGCATTTTCTCTTGGTTATGGGAGTTCTGTGTGGGAAGTTTGTGTCTTTCTGCCATTCCTGCCAGGATATCTATGTTGTGTTCACTGAAACAGGCCCAGGTTTCACACTGAGTGTATAAATACATTTAAAAACATATTAAATATATGTATTACTGTGTTAGAGTGTCATTTTGTGTCATTTTGGTTGGTGGTGTGCCCCAGGATTTTGTAAATGTAAAAAGTGTGCTGCGGCTCAAAAAAAGGTTGGGAAACACTGTTCTAGAGATCCAGGGAAATCATTCTCCCCTTCTATTCTGCCTTGGTCAGACCACACCTGGAATCAGATTGTGTCCAATTCTGGGCATCTCCATTGAAGGGAGATGTAGACAGGCTAGAAGAGGGCAACTCAAATAAACAAAGGTCTGGAGAGCAAGCCCTATGAGGAGCGGCTTAAAGAGCTGGGCATGTTTAGCCTGAAAAGAAGGCTGAGAGGAGACATGATAGCCATGTATAAATATGTGAGGGGGAGTCATAGGGAGGAGGGACGGAGCCTGTTTTCTGCTGCCCTGGAGACTAGAACGCAATGGAACAATGGCTTCAAACTACAGGAAAGGAGATTCCACCTGAACATGAGGAACTGACTGTGAGAGCTGTTCAGCAGTGGAACTCTCTGCCCCGGAGTGTGGTGGAGGCTCCTTGTTTGGAGGCTTTTAAGCAGAGGCTGGATGGCCATCTGTTGGGGGTGTTTTGAATGAAATCTGATCTGGCCATGGTGGTCCATGCCCTAGTCACCTCTAGGTCGGACTACTGCAATGCGCTCTACGTGGGGTTGCCCTTGAAGATGGCAAGGAAACTACAGTTGGTTCAAAGATCAGCAGCCAGATTACTCACGGGAGCTGGTTACAGAGAGCAGTCAACCCTCTTGTTTAAACAGCTCCACTGGCTCCCAATAAGTTTCCGGTCCCAAAGCTGATTATCATGTAGAAAACCCTAAATGGTTCGGGACTTGCTTATCTTCGCGATCGCCTCCTCCCATATGAACCAGTGCGCACTTTGAGATCGTCTGGGGAGGCACTACTCACTATCCCACCTTCGTAAGTGCGGTTGGTGAGGATGAGGGATAGAGCCTTCTCTGTGGTGGCCCCTCGGCTCTGGAACTCCCCCCCTAGGCAGATCAGACAGGCTCCCACTTTGTCCTCTTTCCGGAGTCAACTAAAAACCTGGATGTTCCAGTGTGCCTTCGATTAAGCAGCTCACCAATAATTTTACTGTTCCCACTGAGTATGGCATTTTATACTGGCCCTCATATGATCTACCTCAACATGTTTTATGATAGTACTAGCTTGGGGACCCGGCGGTGCCCGGGTTATTTGAGGAAGGCATTGTGTGCCAAGGTTGGTTCCTATTAGATGTTTATGTGGCTTGCAGTCGTCTCAGGAACTTAGTGAAGGTACTGCAAGTCCCATTGGCCATGGTCCATCCCCTCCAAACAGCACCAGGGTGTAGAGTGGGTCATGGGGGCTCTGTGTGTCACATTTGGTCTTGGTCATTCTTTGGATGAGGGTTGCAGCGGTCTCGGAAGGTGAGTGAAGGTATTTCAAGTCCCATCATCTGTGGTCCATCCTCCTTGAAACAGCACCAGGGTGTAGAGTGGGTCAAGGGGGCTCTGTGTGCTAATTTTGGTCTGTAGTGGTCATTGGGTGAGCGTCGCGTTGTGAAGTGGGGCATTGGGCCCCTGTGTGGCAAATTTGGTCCTGATCCGTCAGTGCTGTGGGCCGCAGTGTCTGACTGCCTGACGCCTTTCCTTTTCCCTTTGCATCATCTTAGAATGTTGGAATGTGGATGGCCAATCGTAGTCCTTTATACAAGTACCATTTCAGTGGCAACCAATCCCCTCTGTCTGGGGCCGTAGAATGTTGGATTTCTGAGGCTGGCCAATCAGAGTTCTTTATGCTAATTTTCCCTTAGTGGCAACCTATTGAAACGCTGTCACATATTCCTTGGCACCTCCGCACCTCCCAGAAAATGAACATTCCATTTCCAACGGGAAAAAACTGTCATTTGGCTAACTCAAGCATTCAGTTGCATTCTGTTTTGCTGGCCAATCAGAGTCCTTTATGCAAATAATCCTCTCAGTGGCAACCCATTCCCGCTGTCTGGTGCCGTAGAGTGTAGGAGTTCTGAGGCTGGCCAATCAGAGTCCTTTATGCAAATAATCTGGTGCCTTAGAATGTTGGAGTTCTGAGGCTGGCCAATCAGAGTCCTTTATGCAAATAATCCTGCAGTGGCAGCCAATCGAAAAGCTGGCACATATTCCTCCGCACGTCCCGCCCTCCGCAAACACTGACTTTTATTAGATAGATAGATAGATAGATAGATAGATAGATTTCTGCCCAATCTACTGGTTTGTCGCACTTTTTTGGTGCTCCTGTAAAATGTATCACACTTATTGAATTTGTACCTCAGCTAATTTTCTTTCTAGCCATATTGCTCTTATGTTGTGTACAATTATGTTGTAAATGCCAAGAATATCCCATGATAGAAACGACCTTAAATCAGAACAGATTTGAAGGCACACAACATGTACATGTTATGCCATCATGAAGGCAAGGGCTTTCTCCTAGTTGCCAGCAAAATGCATCCAGTGATAGACAGTGCCTATATATGGAGGCTTGACATAGCTAATATAAAAGCTAGACATTGTGTTTCTGCCCCGAGAACAATTTTTGAAGACACTCAAATTACTAGGAGCCCCTGGTGGCGCAGTGGCTTAAACTGCTGAGCTGCTGAATTTGCTGACCGAAAGGCCGCAGGTTTGAATCCGGGGAACAGCGTGAGCTCCCGCTGTTAGCCCCAGCTTCTGCCAACTTAGCAGTTTGAAATCATGCAAGTGTGAGTAGATCAATAGGTACAACTCCGGCGGGAAGCTAAGGGTGCTCCATGCAGTCAAAGCGGCCACCTGACCTTGGAGGTGTCTACGGACAATGCTGGCTCTTCGGCTTAGAAATGGAGATGAGCACCAACCCCCAGAGTCGGACATGACTGGACTTAATGTCAGGGGAAAACCTTTAACTTTACTTACTCAAATTACTGGCCATCACTATACCTCGTAGCAGTGAATACCAGAAATATCACAACGTAGCATTGCTTTCTTTTAGTAGACTCAACTCCAAACTCAGCAGTGGTGGTACAGAAGTGACACCTGAGTATTCCCTGTTGGCTGTCACCAACCATCATCCCCATCAGTGATGCGAGTGGCCTTGCAGGCAACCTACGAGGGCGGGTCAATAAGTCCGTGACTTTTTGAATTTCCCGCCTCTTAATTGAAAGGGCAACACTGCTCCTGTCAAGAGACACCTGTCAGTTGACTCCTGTCAAAATTTGAACAAGCTGCGTCACTTAGTTTGTGTTTGACAGCCATTGATAGCAGACTAGCATGTAATTTGAGGAGAAAATGGGGAAAAAAGTGAATTTCGTGTGCTCATTAAGCATTATTTTTGTGGAAAAAAACCATCACTCAAACCAAGGCTAAGCTTGATAAATACTATGGGGACTCTGCACCATCAATTTCAATGGTAAAAAATGGTTTACTGAATTTTGCTGTGCGTCAGAACGTTCTGGACGCCCAGTTGAGGTCTCTACACCCAAAGCAATTGAAAAAAATCATGATATGGTGTTGGCTGATCGGAGATTGAAAGTGTGAGAGATTGTGGAAGCCACAGGCATCTCACGTGGCTCAGTGGTTTCAATTTTAAATGATCACTTGGGTATGAGAAAGCTTTCCGCAAGATGGGTGCTGCATTTGCTCACAATCGACCACAAATGCAATCGCGTGACAATTGTCCAGGAGTGTTTGGCGTTGTTCAACCGCAATATGGACGAGTTTTTGCGCCATTTCGTAACCGCGGATGAAATGTGTATCCACCACAACACACCAGAGACCAAATAGCAGTCAAAACAGTGGGTTTCTCGGGGTGAATCAGCGCCAAAGAAGGCCAAGGTGGGTTTGTCAGCCAATAAAGTCATGGCGAACGTTTTTTTGCGATGCATGCGGTATAATCCACATTGGCTACCTTCAAAAGGGTAAAGCAATCAATGGTGAATATTATGCCAATTTATTGGGTCATTTTAATGAGGATTTGGGAAAAAAAACCCGACAGCATTTGGCCAAGGAAAAAGTTCTTTTGCACCAGGACAATGCAAGGGTGCACACGTGTGCAGTTTCCATGGCAACAATCCCTGAATTGGAATACGAATTGCTCCCTCATCCGCCCTATTCTCCGGATTTAGCCTCGAGTGACTATTTCTTGTTTCCAAACCTGAAGAAATGGCTCGGCGGAAAGAGATTTGACTCCAACAATGAAATCATCTCACAAACAAATACCTATTTTGATGACCTCGACAAATCTTATTTTTTGGAAGGGATGAAAAAATTGGAGAAATGTTGGACAAAGTGTATAGAGCTCAAAGGAGACTACGTTGAAAAATAAAATGATTTTTTAAAATCCAAAAACCTGTGTTTCATTCAAAAAGTCACTGACTTATTGACCTGCCCTTGTATAAAGTTCACTGGAAAAGGGAGGGGATCAAGGTGGGGTCGCAGGGAAGCAACCCATTGGTTCCAGATTAAGATGGATGCATGAACTTTAAAAGCCTCTTTGGTATCTACAGAAAGCAGGCCGGGCAGGTGCAAGATGACAGAGAGAGAGAGAGAGAGAAAAGTTTTAAAGCGTATCAAAAAGACATTCAGGTCACACTGCACTGGGTCTTCAATAGGCTTGTGCCAACCTAAACAAAGGTGGGTACGAGTTTCACGAATAAGGGCGGTCTGTTTGAACAGGCAGCTTCTCCAAATCTGCAGCCTGCCAAGTCAGCTTTTCAGCAGCAGCTGCTGCTTTGGACGTTTTAATAGTCTTGTTGTTTATTTATTTATTTATTATATTATTAACTTTATTTCTACCCCGCACCCATCTCCCCAAGGGGACTCGAGGCGGCTTACATGAGGCCAAGCCCAATAACACACAACAACAAAGCAATAGCAATTAAGAACAACAACAACAACATACAATCAATAAAAACTCAACACAAGCAATAACAGACCATTTAAAACCATTTCGGGCGGGCCAAACGTGAATGTTAATTTTTAAAAAAATAAATAAACACTGGGTGCAGATAGTGGTAGTTTGCATATAGCAGGAAGGCTTCAAGGGCAATATGGGGCAGACACACAACAGGTAATTGAAGTGCTTCTGAGGACTTTGCAGAGAATGAACACGGCAGGGCATCATTTGCTTCATTCAGGGAAGGCACATTGGAACAGCCACGTCTTCAGGCTCCTCCTAAAGACTGCCAAAGTGGGGGCTTGTCAGATATCCTTGGGGAGCGCATTCCAGAGTCGGGTCGCCACTACAGAGAAGGCCCTCTCTGTCGTCCCCACCAACCGTGCCTGTGAGGCCAGTGGGAGCGAGAGTAAGGCCTCTCCAGATGATCGGAGAGATCGCCTGGGTTCGTGCACAGAGATGCGGTCACGTAGGTAGGCGGGTCCCAAACCGTTCAGGGCTGTGTAGGTCAGAAGCATTGGCTGAAGGGGTATGTATAAACAATAATGGGAAATCCCAGGGCAATGGCTGATTACTTATAACAGAGTTGTCCAACTTCTACCGGCCCAGGGGCCTGAATTCCGGTCACTGATGACCTGGGGGGCGAAGGGTCTGCCCCCCCCGGCTCCGCCCCTCCCCCGGCTCCGCCCCCCCCGGCTCCAATTTACTTACAATTCATAAGAGGCATTCATACAATCAAATATAATCTTTTACTAAGGGGAAATGCAGGGTGGGAATACATAAGGGGCCTCCATACAATCAAATATAATCTTTTACTAAGGGGAAATGCTGGGTGGGAATTCATAAGAGGCATCCATACACAATTACATAATAACATAAAGGTTAGCCTACCTTCCCAAACGGCAGGATCCAGGAGTAGCCGGACCACAAGCAGAGGCGACGACCGACCGAGGCAGCAGCCGAGAAGGTCCAAATCGCGTCTGCGTGGGCCGCAGGAATTAAGTAGCCGAGATTTCGGCAACAGGAGTATCGCAAGACTACGGAAGCCACATGGGATTTCGCTCTCAACGCAGGCGTGATCTCGCGTTGAGAGCGAAATCCCGTGTGGCTTCCGTAGTCTCACGATACTTACTCCGGAACCCGGAAGTGGGTAATTTTTTAAAATATTATTATTTTATTTATGTTTTATTTTTATTTTCTATTAAAAAGCTTAGGGGCTGCGCTGATACGTCCCCTGGGCCGCCAAGGGGACAGCCCTGACTTATTATTTATTATTATTATTATTTCAGGATTTTACGCTTCTCAACCCCGAGGGGGGGCTGCCAGTTCAACAACAGCCCTGACTTATAACAATAAAGCAAATAAACTCTATAAACTCTATTATAATACAAAGTCAAACACTATATTGTCACAGAAGTATGTGCATAGATACAAAAAGATCGGAACGCTAATACAAATGCAAACAGTGGACCGAATAACCCGGTATAACCCGGTATATAAGGGATTTCCGTCACGCACAAAATGGTCCAAAGGGTAATGTATACAGTTCAACACCATTAATTTGCTGTGCAATGTTCTACACAATATCTAGTTCAACACATAAAGCTTGAGTTCTGCACAAAGAGTTCTACACAATATATTAGATCTACGGGGCAAAGTGCCATGGTACAACACAATTAAAAGAATTCAAAGGAGTCAGCCAAATAGCGGCTTGACTGGCTGAAGGCAGTGAAGCAGTTCTTAAAGTGCGCCCAGATAAACTCACAGTCTCCGAGTATCGAATATGAGTGGGTGTGGAGCGATAGAAGCAGTAATAGCTGTGTCAGTCAAGCTGGAAGGGCACTAGAGGTTACCTTTTGTGATGTTCCTGGTTTCCTGCCAATTGATGGTCCTCTAGTTCAGTGTTTCCCAACCTTTTTTAAAGCCGCGGCACACTTTTTACATTTGCAAAATCCTGGGGCACACCACCAACCAAAATGACACAAAATGACACTCTAATACAGTAATACATATAGTTAATATGTTTGTAAATGTATTTATACACTCAGTGTGAAACCTGGGCCTGTTTCGATGAACACAACATAGATATCTTGGCAGGAATGGCAGAAAGACACAAACTTCCCACACAGAACTCCCATAGCCAAGAGAAAATACTATAAGAGTTTGGTGGGCATTGACCTTGGGTTTTGGAGTTGTAGTTCACCTATATCCAGAGAGCAGACTCAAACTGTCAGTCTCTCTCTGTGTTTAGTTTTTATCACAGTCAAGCTTGAAAAGCTCATCTCACACAGATATGTGGTTGAAAATGGGAGCAATGTCAAAATAGAGTTTTGGAGTTGTAGTCCACCGACATCCAGAGAGCACTGTGGACTCAAACAATGTTGGATCAGGACCAAACTTGGCATGAATACTCAATATGCCCAAATGTGAACACAGATGGAGTTTGGGGAAAATAGACCTTGACATTTGGAAGTTACAGTTTCTGGAAGGGGGGCCTGGAAAGACCAGCAGTCTCCCTCTCACTTAGGTTGCCCCCTCCTTCCCCGCCAGGCTTGAATTGGGGCCGTGGGGAACAGGAGCCTCACTCACCACCTGCGCAGCTCCTCGGGGGTCAGCGGGGCGGCCCGGGTGGGCATCTTGGAGCTGGTGGAGCAGGCAGGAAGGAAGGCGGTGGCAGTGGGCAGGGAGCCGGAGGGAGGCTGAGAGGGGTTTCGCGCGCACCGGGGGGGAGGAACGGGGCCGGTGCTGGACTGAACCATCCGGCATTAGGCCCGGAGGGGGGGGGGGGAGGCAAGAGTAATACTTGGGGAAAGGGAGGCGGGCCTTCCCAATGCATGGAGAGGGAGAGACCAAGTAGACAACGGGTGGGGAGGGAGGATAAATGTTGTGCCTTTATCGAGGTAGGTTTCTTCAACACACGAGGTAGGTTTATACTTCAACACACTAGACCCTCCCCCCTCCCCTCCTGGAGGTTCCAATTTCCCAAGGCACACCTGGTGATTGCTCACGGCACACTAGTGTGCCCCGGCACACTGGTTGGGAATCACTGCTCTAGTTCATATAAGGAGTCTTGATGTTATCTACGGCAGTACAATACCTATGAGGAGCATCTAGAGGAACTGGAGCGCCCTGAGGAAGCGTCTCTACGACGCAAAACGCCCCCCCCCCGTGGCGCCCTCGTATTTTGAGCCGTTGGCACCCTTCCAGCTCGACTGACACAGCTATTACTGCTTCTATCGCTCCACGCCCACTCATATTCGATACTCAGAGACTGTGAGTTTATCTGGGCGCACCTTAAGAACTGCTTCATTGCCTTCAGCCAGTCAAGCCGCTATTTGGCTGACTCCTTTAATTGTGTTGTACCATGGCACTTTGCCCCGTAGATCTAATATATTGTGTAGAACTCTTTGTGCAGAACTCATGCTTTATGTGTTGAACTAGATATTGTGTAGAACGTTGCACAGCAAATTAATGGTGTTGAACTGTATACATTACTCTTTGGACCATTTTGTGCGTGACGGAAATCCCTTATATACCGGGTTATACCGGGTTATTCGGTCCACTGTTTGCATTTGTATTAGCGTTCCGATCTTTTTGTATCTATGCACATACTTCAGTGACAATATAGTGTTTGACTCTGTATTATAATAGAGTTTATTTGCTTTATTGTTATAAGTAATCAGCCATTGCCCTGGGATTTCCTATTATTGTTTATACATACCCCTTCAGCCCAGGCCCGGATTAACACCTTTTTGCGCCCTAGGCCACACTTTGGAATTACGCCCCCTTTAAGCCAAACTCTACCGCACGCCCCCCCCCCCGAGAAAGGACTGGGGGCCCTCCTTACCCGGCGGGCAGCAGAGCAGGAAGGCCAAGGCCACTAGGAGGCTCCGGCAGGCGCTTCCCATGGCGAGGCGGAAGGAGGAGTGTCCCAGGCAGCCGAAAGCCAGGGGTTGGGCCAGGACAGGAGAGCCGAGGCGAAGCGAGCGGGTGGGAGGGTGTCGTCTATCCCTGTGTTCGTCCATCCATCCCTGCCTGGCCAGTGTGCCAGGAAGGCAGAAGAGTCCTGCCTGACAGGGCAAGGGGCAGGCCACGCCTTCCCCCCCCCCCGCGGACTCTGAGTCTTGACCCCGACCCTCGCTCGGCCCAAGTCTTCTAGAGGAGCCTCCTCCCTCCATCTCTCCCTCCCGCAAAAGCCACATTTCGGCAGCTGAACCCACTCTCCCCACTCATGTTTTGATGATAGAATCCACAAGGAAAGACTGGCTGACATAGGCAACTCACCAGCCCTGGAGGAGACTCCGGCAAGAAAGACCCTCTCCCGGACTGCCCCCGCACAACCCATTCAGAACACTCACACTCACTAGTAAAGGTCATTATTTGCACAAAAACAGAGAGTTCTCCTGGTGAACAATAGCTCTGTCTCTCACAACACACACAGTCAGGAAGTCTTCCTCTCTCCCTCCCTCCCAAGAAGCAGAGCCCCCCACCTGGCCTCCTTCTTCCCAGCCAAGGGAGCAGCCAAGGGCCTCAGGGACAGCCTCACCAGGAAAGATGGAGGGAGGGGGCCAGCCAGGCCAGGGCACCCACCCGCCATTTGCTCCCTCCCTCCGCAAAGGAGGCCATGTCCGGAAGGGAGGGAGAAGAGGGCCAGGTCCTCGGGATTGGACCCAGGGACAGAACCAGGGACCCTCCCCACAACCAACACACCCAACTCCTATTTGGCATTCGCAAGCTCCGAAAGTTAGGAGAGAAAGACCCCAGGGGCCATGGTGTTTTTATTTGTTTCAACATTTTAATTTTATTTTATTTTGGTTCATGATCTGCGCCCCTCCCCCCGGCTTGCACCCTTAGGCCATGGCCTAGGTTGGCCTTATGGGTAATCCAGGCCTGCTTCAGCCTATGCTTGTTAGCACAATAAGCTTTCCCTTTGCTTAGTTTGCGCTTTGTAGGTCAAAACCTGTACCTTGAATTGGGACCGGAAGATGAACGGCAGCCAATGGAGCTCCTTAAACAGGGTATTAATTTCTGGACACTGAAAGCCTTGCTGGATCATGAACTGCTCATGGTGGCATTGGTGTAGCTGTACATCCACATTGCATTACAATGGTCTTTTGTAGTACAGGGCATGATGGGGCCCCCGATCTCCTCTTTAAATCCCAGAATATATGTATCTGGGGCCTCTACCACCATTTGTAGTGGTGCAGGACAGGGGAATTTTGCAAACAATGGTCCAAAAAAGTTACCTTTCCTCTGCTCAACTATAATCAGGAAATCATGAAGATAGTTTTTTGGGTGCCTTTGTTTCCAAATTATGGTCATCCTAAAGATAATTTATAATGGCTTTCTGGAGCTGAAAGTGTGCGACTCACAGAGGGTTGTCCAAAGGGTTTCCATGACTGATTGGGGAATTGAACCCTGTTGTTGTTTATTTGTTCAGTTGCTTCTGACTCTTGGTGACCTCCTGGACCAGCCCACGCCAGAGCTTCCTGTTGGCTGTCACCACCCGCAGCTCCTTCAAGGTCAAGCCAGGCACTTCAAGGGTACCATCCATCCATCTTGCCCTTGGTCGGCCCCTCTTCCTTCTTTCCATTTTCCCCAGCATCATTATCTTCTCTAAGCTTTCCTTTCTTATTATGTGGCCAAAGTACTTCATTTTTGCCTCTCATATCCTTCCCTCCAATGAGTAGTTGGGTTTTATTTTCTGAAGTATAGACTGGTTTGATCTTCTCGCGGTCCAAGGCACTCTCAGAATTTTCCTTCAACTCCACAGTTCAAAAGTGTCTATCTTCCTTCGCTCAGCCTTCCTAATGGTCCAGTTGTCGTATCTATAGGGCAGGGGTGCTCAGAATGGTGATCTCGATCACCAGGGTGATCTTCGGGCCTCATCCTGGTGATCTTCAGACCCCTGCCCAGGTTTTTTTGCTGTTGGTCCTCTTCACGCGCCCCTGCATGCTGCAAAGAAGTCCTCCGTCGTTGCTCTTCCCTGCTCCCTGCTCGCGCCGCCTCCCAAAGGCTCCAGAGTCCAAGAGGCAGAATGGGCCCCTATTTTGGATTCCTCCTCCTCCTCTGTCCTTCTTCAGCCATTCAGAGTCGTAGGAGACCAAAGGGGGCGGGCCTGGATGACGCGATGCATGGCTGGCCCCGCGCATATGCGCAGAAGCACCCATTTTGCCTCTCGGACGTCTCGTGAGCTCTTGGAGGCGGCACGCATGCTGGTGGCATGGAAATAGGAGCAACGACAGGGAAGAAGAAGGATGCTTTGGGGTAATTTCCTTACCGCATCTCAAAGGTCGGCCTTTTTACTTTGGGGTGGGTGCTTGATTGTTCTGTGGCATGTCTCTTTGTTTATTTTTAATGTTTAAAAATGGCATTTTAGCTCCAAAGCCTCTCTGCTTGCTTTGTTCCTTGAGAAATATATGTTGGGGAATATGGAAATGTGGGAGAAATGGGGTGGTTGGATGTATTTTTGCATGCCCCTTTGTTTACCTTGCTGAGTATTAAATGGCCTTGCAGTTCAAAAGCCTCTCTTCTTACTTTCTGGCTGATGATATGTGTGGTAATATGGCAGTGTGGGAGAAATGGGGTGGTTGGATGTATTTTTGCATGCCCCTTTGTTTACCTTGCTGAGTATTAAATGGCCTTGCAGTTCAAAAGCCTCTCTTCTTACTTTCTGGCTGATAATATGTGTGGTAATATGGCAGTGTGGGAGAAATGGGGTGGTTGGATGTATTTTTGCATGGCCCTTTGTTTACCTTGCTGCGCATTAAATGGCTTTGCAGTTCAACAGCCTCTTCTTACTTTCTGGCTGATAATATGTGTGGTAATATGGCAGTGTGGGAGAAATGGGGTGGTTGGATGTATTTTTGCATGGCCCTTTGTTTACCTTGCTGCACATTAAATGGCCTTGCAGTTCAACAGCCTCTTCTTACTTTCTGGCTGATAATATGTGTGGTAATATGGCAGTGTGGGAGAAATGGGGTGGTTGGATGTATTTTTGCATGCCCCTTTGTTTACCTTGCTGAGTATTAAATGGCCTTGCAGTTCAACAGCCTCTTCTTACTTTCTGGCTGATAATATGTGTGGCAATATGGCAGTGTGGGAGAAATGGGGTGGTTGGATGTATTTTTATGCTCTGTTTTATATTGTTGTTATTAAATTGAAATGTTGATGTTTTATAACTTCATTTTATGTAAACTGCCCCGAGCCTGCTGGAAGGAGCGGTACATAAAAATGAATAATAATAAATATAAATAAATAAATAAGAAAATAGTTATACGTTTTAGATTTCTGGGCAGGTGATCTTTGGGACTTGGTTTTTTAATCAGTAGCTCCCATGATGAAAAAGTGTGAGCACCCCTGCTATAGGGGAATACCATTGCTTTAACTATGCGGACCTTCATTGCCAGTGTGATGTCTCTACTCTTTACTATTTTATCAACTAGCTTGGAGACCCGGCCCTGCCCGAGTTATTTGAGAAAGGCATTGTGTGCCAAAGGGGGTCCTTATGAGATGTTTACGTGGCTTGCAGTGGTCCCAGGAAGTTAGTGAAGGTACTGCAAGTCCCATCGGCCATGGTCCATCCTCCTTCAAATGGCACCAGGATGTAGAATGGGTCATGAGGGCTTTGCATATCAGGTTTGGTCTTGATCAGTCATTGGATTAGGTTTGCAGCAGTTTTGGGAAGTGAGTGAAGGTACTTCAAGTCCCATCATGCATGGTCTGCCCTCCTCCAAGCTGCACCAGGATGTAAAGTGGGTCATGGAGGCTCTGTGTGCCTAGTTTGTTCTTTTTTGGTAATTGGATGAGGGTCACAGTGGTCTCAGAAAGTGAGTGAAGGTACTTCAAGTCCCATCATCCGTCCCACTCAAAACTGCAGCAGGATGTAGAGTGGGTCATGGGTACTCTGTGTGCCAAGTTTGGGCCTGGTCTGTGATTTGTAGGGGCTTCAATGTTCTGTGGGAAATGAATCGGGTGAAGGTACTGCAAATCCCATCATTTGTAGCCCATCCTGCCCTAAACCGCACCAGGTTGTAAAGTGGGCCAGTGGGCATCTGCATGCCAAGTGTGGTCCTGATCCTTCTATGGTGTGGGCCACAGTGCTCTAAGCAAGTGAGTTAAAGTACTGCAAGTCCCGTCATCCATGGTTCATCCTCCCTCAAACTGCACCAGGATGTAGAGTGGGTCTTGAGGGTTCTGTCTGCCAAGTTTGGTCTTGTTCTCTCATTGTTTCGGGTCGCAAAGTGTTTTGGCCTTAAACTCCTACCATGCCTGACTGCCTCAGGCCTTTTCCTTACCCTCTCTGCCACTTTAGAGCATCGGAATGTTCCTGTTGGCGACTGCCTCAGGCCTTTGCCTTATCCTCCTCTGGCACTTTAGAGTCTCAGAATGTTCGTGTTGGCTGGCCAATTAGAGGCGTTATGCAAATACTCCCTCACTGGCAACCAATCATTTTGTCAGAATGTAGAGGCCGGGAGCCAATCAGAACGCTGCCACATACATACAAACCCACAAACATACATACAAACATCCCGCTTTATTATATAGAGAGATAGAGATATTGGTCATAAGCTCTCCTCCCAAGAAGTAAATGTCTTCTGATTTCTTGGCTGAAGTCTGTGTCTGCAGTAATCGTTGCATCTAGAACTACAAAGTCTGTCACTGTCTCCACATTTTCTCCCTCTATTTGCCAGTTATCAATCAGTCAGGTTGCCATAATCTTGATTTTTTTTTAATGTTTAACTGCAACCCAGCTTTTGCATTTTCTTCTTTCCCCTTGGTTAAAATGCCCCTCAGCTCCTCGCTTTCAGCCATCAAAGTGCTATCATCTACATATCTAAGGTTGTTTATGTTTTGTCCAGTAATTTTAACTCCAGCCTTGGATTCATCAATCCCCGCATGTCGCATAATGTACTCTGCATACAAGTTGAACAGGTCGGGTGAGAGCAGACAGCCCTGCCATACTCCTTTCCCAATCTTGAACCAGTCTGCTGTTCCATAGTCTGTTCTTACCGTTGCTACTTGGTCGTTATACAGATTCCTCAGGAGAGAGACATGGTGACTTGGCATCCCCAGACCACCAAGAACTTGCCCCAGTACAAATATCAATTTATCTGAAATTGTGGAGAATTGAATTCAAGGCATGTTACATTTGAACTATGTGACTAATGTTGCTGTCCTTGAGCAAGCAGGAATCATCAGCCTTGAGGTCATGCTATTGAGAACACAGCTGCGCTAGGCAGACCACCGCCTCCCAAAGATACTACTCTATGGTGAACTCACCATGGGTCAGCGCAAGAGAGGCGCCCCCAAAAAGAGATATAAGGACTCCCTGAAACAACATCTCAGGCTCGGCCAGATTGATCACCAACAATGGTCCACCCTGGCCTCACATCAGGAGGCATGGAGACGCACTATCCACAATGCTGCGGCCTCTTTCGAGAAGACACGCCAAATGAGTCTCGAAGAGAAACGACAACGCAGAAAGAACCGCAACTTGGAAACGACATCACCCAAGGAGACTTTCTGCTGTGCTTTCTGCAACCGAACTTGCCTATCTCAGATTGGCCTTTTTAATCATCAATGCGCTTGTAAAAAGCGTGGGATGAGTCCTTCCTAAGAATCTTCATTCGCGAAGTAATGCCGAGAGAGACATTTGAAGCACATTCTGCTTGGGGTCCAGAGAAATAGAACAGGATTGACAAATGAAAGGGTGAAATTTGCCCGGTGAGGTACCATGTGCTTCAACAGGCCAAAAGTGTTTAGAATTCAAGATTATATTTCCTCTGCAGACTTTCTCAATATGGCACCATTTTGAGAATGAACAAGAAGTAAATGGAGATATTTGGAGTGTGTGTGTGTCTGGGGTGTGTGTATTTTTGCAACAATAAAAAATGGGGCCACAAAAGTAGTGTCTAGGGCCCATATATGGTCCAAAAGCCACACTGTGCTCATCCTTGGATAATCCAACTAGCATTTGAGAGCTTAAGGTTCAAATCCCTACAGAGCCATGAATTGTATTGGGAGATGCTGAACTATTTTCTCTCCGTCATTTTCTCTCTCCCTCCTTCCTTCCTCCCTCCTCTTCTTCATTCTGATCAACTTTGAGGGCTGTTCTGAAAATAAAATGGGCAATAGGAGATCTACATACATCAGTTTGACCAATCCGGGAGATAGAAGGGAAATAAATGTACGGTATCTGACAACTAATATGGCAGCCAATTAGATGCTTTTGAGAAATACATAAATGAAGTAGGAAGATAATAGTCCAATATCATTGTAGGTTCCCAGAAACTAATTAATCGGCAGCGTAACTGGAGGCTACATACACCTCTTGGCTGCACCACTATTTTTTTCTTATTTGTCATTACATCAGCCCCAATTTACAATGACCCTGTGAATGAGAGACCTCCACCAGCAACTCTTCCCAGGCCTTGAAAACTCAGGGCTGTGGTTCTCTTGAGTGAATTAATGTATCCATTCACAACGCATTCTTCCCCAACTCTTTCAATCTTACTCAACATTACAGTCATCCTGGTATTTCCAAACTGCAGCAGCACATTATTGACTTTGGCTCCTAAGAAAAGGTCAGGTTGATTGCTTTCTGACTCATCTGTTGGTCTTTCTGACAGTGCAAAAAGCCAATTGCTATAAGTGCTATAAGTATATTGCTTCAGACTTATTGCCACATCTTGTGGCAGCGAAGTCCATGAAATCAATGAAACCTGACCTGAGAAATCTGCATCTCCTCACTCCCAACCCCAAGGCATTAAAAAGCAGATTGTACTTATTCATAGTTTATTAATAAGATTATTTTTCTTTAGATCAGATATTCTGCCCTAAATGCTGACATACATTGAACACAAGTCCACACACATAAGCTGTTTGCAAAGTCTTCAGCGAACTGGAGTAAAGTTCTCCAGGACTTCTGCCATGGTTTTCTTATCTATCAAAAGAAAAGAAAATGCTCTTTAAAAAGCTAGATTGCACACAATTCACAAGAAGTTGTAAAACGGTGTAAAAAGCTAACTGTGAATCCTATGAGAGCAAACTATGCATTTTTAATCCTATGATCAAACTATGCATTGAGGCAATTCCCCCAGTTTGGTCCCTTTTTACATTTGTTGGGCTAAATTTCCCATCATGGGCAATTCTTCCTGCCAAACAAAACTGAAATGTTCCATAGTTATGTCCATTTAAAATGGCAATATATAGTACTTATTAAATTCATAAGCAGCAATATCCTGATTCCAGAAGGAGATCTGTTTTGGATATACCGGCTCTTATATTAATATTTGCTCCTTACTTTCAGGGGATGTTTTATTTCTTCAAAGTGTTGGTGCTTACCTTTAAGGTGCTTCAAAGTGTTGGTGCTTACCTTCAGGTACGCTGGCCTGGGGCCAGCGTACCTGAGGGACCGTCTTTCCCCATATTGCCCTATGAGATCACTATGGTCAGAAAACACCAACTTGCTGGTCATTCCATCTGCTAAGGTCTGTAGGCTAACTGCAACCTGGAGGAGAGCGTTCTCTGTAATTGCTCCTACGCTCTGGAACGCCCTCCCAGCCGAAACCTGAGCCCTCCAAGACCTCCTGCCCTTTAAACGGGCATGCAAAACGTTCCTCTTTCAGAAGGCCTTTGACCTCTAAATAGTTGCCTGTGCGCTCAGCCCGCTGAGGTTGCTGCCCCCATTGTATTTCGCTGTGTCCGTACAGCATATTGCATTTTAATCCGATGTTTTTATTGTGTGATTTATTAAGTGTGCTGTTTTAATGTGTTTTTATTGTATCTTTTATTTCCTGTGAGCCGCCCCGAGCCTACCAGGAGTGGCGGCCTAGAAGCCCAAGAAATAAATAAATAAATATACAACCATATGCATTTATTCATGTAGAAAAAAATAACATTTATTCACATGCAGTCATGTCATCTGCTTCTGGAACACTGTCATAAAATTATGTCAATAATGTTATTTATTTATAGCTAATTATATGTTATTGTTATTTATTTATAGTTATTTATATTATTTGATAATTCAATACACTCATTGTGCATTGCGACAGATGTGTTACCAGTAAATGCATCCATCTAGCTTACATTCGTAACTGGGGAAGTTGATCATAGAGGGTGCACCTACAGTACTGAATTAATGTAGTTTGACACCACTTTCACTACCATGGCTCAAGGCTTTGGAATTCTGGAAGTCATAATCCCCTGGGGGAGAAAGGTGGGGTATAAATAAAGTAAATAAGTTAAAAAATCATAATATTCTTACAAGGTTTTTTTTCCTTTTCTGCCAAAGAGTGCTGGTGCTTCACCAAACAACACCTCCCAGGATTCCATAGCACTGAGCCATGGCAGTGACAGTGATATCAAAACCATTCATTCTACAGTATAGAAGCAGTCATGCTGGAAGAACTAGACAATCTTAGAGAGGTATTCTCTTAGGTAAGACAACCCAGCCATTTCCTTATTTTCAGTTTTTCACTTTCATGGGGGTCCTGTACCCCTAACCCCGACAAATGTGGAGAAATGACTGTAAAACTAAATGGGGAAAACCTCCAAAATATGACTAAAGACCCATGTACTCCAGGATCCAGTTCTTGGAATGGTCAACAAGATACATGTGAGTGAATCTACCCATGGAAGTCATTCTACATAAAACCATTTGGCATAAAATACCTGCTTCCTTAAAGTCTTCAGGGTGGTGCCTTATGTACTCAAACATTTCTCTGTCTCTTTTTGCATATGTGTAATTGGCTCGTCTTACAAGGTAGTGGCCAAGGTAGAAGCCCCCAGTAATCCACAGGAGTTGCCGATGGACCCCTGTAACACAACAAATACAGGGTTGTTGTGAGTTTTATGGTCTGTATGGCCATGTTTCAGAAGCATATATAAAAATAAATAGGAAGAATGAGGAATGCCTAGTAATTGGGCGGCTTCACAATTCATTCAATGCCAACAACAGTAATAAATGTTAAAAGCAATTAAAATATAAATTATTAAAACATAATTAATCAATAAGCACAGCATCAAAACTGGGATGGCAAGCTTATGTTATATATGTATCATGTCAGGAGAGAACCAAACAGTTGTGTTGTATTTTTAAAAAACAAACAAACCCCTCACCCAAAACGAAAATGAAAACCAACACAAAGTTTGCAAACTTGGCATTCTATTAAATGTCCTTTGACCAGTAGCTGGCCACTTGGAGTGCCTCTTGTGTTGCTATAAAAAGGTCCCCCATTGTTCATGTGGCAGGGCTCAGGTTGCATTGTAGTAGGTGGTCTGTGGTTTGCTCTTCTCCACACTTGCATGTCATGGATTCCACTTTGAGGCCTCATTTCTTAAGATTGGCTCTGCATCTCATGCCAGAGTGCAGTCTGTTCAGCACCTTCCAAGTCGCTCAGTATTCTGTGTGCCCAGGAGGGAATCTCTCATCCAGTAATATCAGCCGCCATTGATTAAGGTTCTGGGTTTTAGCCTGCCACTTTTGGACTCTCACTTGCTGAGATGTTCCAGTGAGTGTCTCTGTAGATCTTAGAAAACTATTTCTTGATTTAAGTCGTTGGCTAATATCCAAACGGGGATGGGCCGGAGATGTCACTGCCTTGGTCCTTTCACTATTGGTTGCTATTTCCCAGCGGATGTCAGATGGTGCAATACCGGCTAAACAGTGTAATTTCTCCAGTGATGTAGGGCGCAGACACCCCGTGATAATGCAGCATGTCTCATTAAGTCACATCTACTGTTTTAGTGTGGTGAAATGTGTTCCACACTGGGCATGCATACTCAGCAGCAGAGTAGCAAAGGCAGATGTCTTCACTGT
Organism: Anolis apletophallus; assembly: GCA_030556195.1. Classification (NCBI taxonomy): domain Eukaryota; kingdom Metazoa; phylum Chordata; class Lepidosauria; order Squamata; family Anolidae; genus Anolis; species Anolis apletophallus. The sequence goes on from JARBWK010000004.1 coordinate 161,289,102, forward strand.
GTCTGGTTGTGATCCCCAGGTTGTGCCAGTCAGCTTTTGTATGATATTGTTTCTAGCACTCACTTTTTGCTTGATATTCAGGCAGTGCTTCTTGTAGGTCAGAGAACAGTCCAAGTTAACTCCAAGGTATTTGGGTGTGCTGCAATGCTCCAGTGGGATTCCTTCCGAGGTAATACTCAGAGCTTGAGATGCCTGTCATTAAGATGAAAAGCACATGTCTGTGTTTTAGATGGATTAGGAATCAGCTGGTTTTCCCTGTAATAGGCAGTAAGAGCACAGAGAGCTTTGGAGAGCTTCTGTTCAACCATCTCAAAGCTCCCTGCTTGAGTGGTGATGGCATGATCATCAACATAGATGAAACTCTCTGTCCCTTCTGGCAGTGGCTGGTCATTTGTGTAAATGTTGAACATGGATGGAGCAAACGTGCTCTCCTGAGGCAGGCCGTTTTTCTGTTTTTGCCTCTGCTTTTTTGGCCCTGGAACTCAACAAAAAAGCTCCTGTAAGGCTTTCTTGCTCAGAGAGAAAGTTCCTAAGAGCTTGGAATCAATTGGCCCCATTCATGTCACTCTCCTCACAAGCCAAAGTCCTGATTAGAGCCGTTTATTTCTCTAAAGCTTGCTGGATCTGTCTGAAACATACAATCTTTATTTCTCCACATTTCTTTTTCTTGTTTGGATGTTTAGTGGGGTAGGTCATTTCCCCATCTAACTTGAGTTCTCTTTTTGGTTTGGCCACAACTTTTCAAACTCCAAAGGCAGAGGGAAATCTTCCTAGTACCTGCAACCTGATCAAAGCAATGCTCTAAGGAACTGATCCTAAGACCTTGTACACTGAGTACCCAGCCCCCAACCACCCCCCTCCCCCGTTGTGGATTTCAGCATTCACAGATTTGATTACCATGCTCTTTCTAGAAATCTCTAGGTTCTTTACCGTAACTTATGCCAGAAGTTGACTAGAGTCACGTAGAGAACATAGAGAATCCTACATAACACTTTTCAAGGCATTTGTAAGTCCTCCAGTGCAATTCAATGTACAACTTTTCCCAGAAGTGAACTAAAGCTTTGCACTGGAGGATCTAGCGATTCCAAAACAGGGGTTCCCTCAGGGAGGGGAATAGTACTTTTTAAATTCACCTTTCCTGCACCCATAACCCCATCACAGAATCATGGAACCATAGAGCTGGAAGACACCCCAGGGCCATCTAATCCAACCCCCTGTCATGTGGGAAAAGCACAATCAAAATATCCCTGACAGAAGGCCACCCAGCCTCGTGAAATAACTAGAAAGGATATTATATTTCCAAGTGACAAAAGGCTTGCCCGGTTTTAGCTGGGGATAACATCTCCCTTCTTTGCAGCACATTTCCCTGTGTTTGAAAGAGGAGGAAGAAAACCAAATAATACTCTGCCAAGAGATTTGGAAAATGCTAAGCCTGAACCAGAATGATTTCTTTTTCTGTGTTTGCACTGCATCCAAATGGCATAGATGAAAACCTTGACACATGGGACGAGCAATGTCAGGCTATGCATTTATACCAGGCATGGGCCAAATTTGGCCCTCGCCTGGTCTAGTGAGTTGGTGGTGTACTGAGCACATACAGTTTGGAAACCTCTGCTCTAGGTCCTCTGGTTGACTTTATGGTCAACTTATTCCAATCATGCTGGAGATTTCTAGATAGAACACTTCTCTAGGTCTTCCAATGCGATTCAGCAGAAGTTGAACAAGAGTCATGGCATCATAGAGTTGGAAGAGACCCCAAGGGCCATTCAGTCCAACCCTCTGTCATGCAGGAAAAGCATCCCCAACATTATTATTATTATATATGATAATAATAATAATAACAACAACTTTATTTTTGTACCCCGCCTCCATCTCCCTGAAGGGACTCAGGACAGCTTACATATGACACAATGTGCCTAAAGCAACACATAAAATAAACACATAACGCAATACAAAATAAGAGGAGCCATGTATAAATACGAAGGTTGAATGAAAAGTAATGCCGCCACCTTCATAACTCCTTGGCAGTCCTGATATGCGGAAGGTACTGGCTTGTTCAGTAGACTCTCCTCTCCAGGTCCATTTTGGTGGGAAGTCTTAGCATTGAACGGTTGTGTTGCTAAAGTGCGAAGTATGGAACCCTGCGCAGACGGTCGGTCAATGCGACTTAAGATACAGAATGCTGGACTAGATGTGATACAGAATGCTGGACTAGATGGGCTGAGGTCCGATTCAGCATGGCTCTTCTTATGTTAAGCAACGTGCAGTCACTGAATTCTTGACAGCAGAAGGTGTCCCCAAAGGAGATCCATCAGAGAATGCAAGCTGTTTGTGGTGATTGTGTTGATGTGAGTACTGTGCATCGTTGGGCGAGTAAGTTTAAAGGTGTTGAGGTGGATTTTGTGGATTATGCGTGCTATATGTGTACTTTATTACTTTCAAAACTTTAATAAAAACTCTTTATTTACAAAAAAAATTAAGATGTTGAGGTGAGAACATCTGACTTGCATGACAAAGAGTTGGACGCCCTGTGACAGCAACCACCGAGTTTCACAAGCAAAAGCTTGACAGATTGATTCAGGACGATCGGTGTATCACTCAGAGAAAAATTTCAAGCATAATCGGCATTTCACAAGAACGTGTGGGTCACACGATTGCTTTGCTTGGCTATTGGAAGATCTGTGCACGATGGGTACACAGCAGAACTTCAGAGACTGGATCTCACCACCGTACGGCATTTATTTATTTATTTATTCAATCTTATATTCTGCTCCTCCCTGCAGGCTCGGGGCGGATCACAGCATACAATAAAACATACAGCACATGATAAAAGCATATAACACACAACAGAGCATAAAAACAATATAAGGTTCACAAAATTACATGCCAGATCGGGCCAGCTTAATTAAAAGCCAGTCTAAAAAGGGCTGTCTTGCAGGCCCTCCGGAAAGGGGCTAACTCTGGAATGGCTCGGGTGTCGTCCGGAAGGGAGTTCCACAACACGGGGGCTGCAGCCGAAAAGGCTCGCTGCCTGGTTGTGGAAAGGTGGCATGAGCGGATAGATGGAACCAGTAACAGATTCTGCTCTTCTGAGCATAGTGATCTCGGGGGAACATACGGGGTAAGGCGGTCCCTCAGGTACTCAGGCCCTAGACCGTGTAAGGCCTTAAAGGTTAAAACCAGCACCTTGAAGTGATGTGCTCCCTCACCGGTGCTCCCACCAGCAAGCGAGCAACGGCATTCTGCACCATCTTGAGTTTCCGGATTGTCGACAAGGGAAGGCCAACGTAGTCTAATCTCGAGATGACAGTCGCTTGGATCACCGTGGCCAGATCATTCCTGGACAGGTAGGGTGCCAGTCACCTAGCCTGTCGTAGATGGTAGAACGAGGTTTTGCTGACCATGGAGACCTGAGTCCATGGACAGCAGAGGCATCCTTGTAGAGCTTAGCTTCCAGATCTTGAGTGTTTTGGTTGCCCTCTTCTGAATGTTTCACCTTGTCAATATCCTCCTTGAATTGTGTTGCCATCATTGGGCATTGTCTTCCACGTGAGTAAAGCAGAATTGAGTGTGGCTGTTGCCTTCCTCAAGGTCTAATGGCTTCAAGTTGTGGAGGATAGGTTTCAGTTGAGCATTAGAAGGAACATCTTGACAGTAAGAGCAGTTGGCCTATGGAAACAATTGCCTAGTGTTTTTCAACCTGTTTTGAGCCGCGGCACATTTTTTACATTTACAAAATCCTGGGGCACACCACCAACCAAAATGACACTCTAACACAGTAATACATATAGTTAATATGTTTTTTAATGTATTTATACACTCAGTGTGAAACCTGGGCCTGTGACCATGGACAGCAGAGGCATCCTCCGTACAGTCCAGATTTAGCACCGCCTGACTTCCATCTGTTCCCGATAATGACAGAAGGTCTGCGGGGACATCGTGATGCTCCTGATGAAGACGTCGAGAGGACTGTGAGACGCTGGATTGCGGAAACAAGAGTGTCGACTTCTTCCGTGACGGCTTCGGGAAAAACCTGTGCGTCATTGGCAGAAGTGTATCCAGTTGGCTGGTGATTATGTGGAAAAGTGAATAGCGGTAGTTAAAGAGCACGGCCTAAGGATTATTTCGGTGTTTGATTTAGTAAAATATTAGCTGTACCCGGCACGCGTTGCTGTGCCCTTTTTAGGAGATGCGAGAAAGTCCAATCATCCACGGTGTGCCCTCCTCTAAACTGCAGTTGGATGGAGTGTGGGTCATGGGGGGCATGGTGTGCCAAGTTTATTGGTCTTGGTTCTGGGCCACAGTGGTCTTTGGGGAATGATGGGTTTTGAAGTACTACAAATCCCATTTTCCATGGTGGTACTTCAAGTCCCATCATGCATGGTCGAGGCTCTCTGTGCCAAGGTAGGTTACTGTTAATTCAGGCCATACACAATGTCCCATGAGCTGAGGCCTAGTTAGGAACAGCAAGTTAATGAAGCCTTACTGTCAATTCAGGCCATACTAGTTGGGAGAACAATGAAGCCCAATGAGCTGAGGCCTAGTTGGGAGAATCAAGTTAATGAAGCCTTACTGTCAATTCAGAGCGTAAACAGCTTCCCAGTAAGTGAGGGCTAGTTAGGGAAATCAAGTTAATGAAGCCTTACTGTCAATTCAGAGCGTAAACAGCTTCCCAGTAAGTGAGGGCTAGTTAGGGAAATCAAGTTAATGAAGCCTTACTGTCAATTCAGAGCGTAAACAGCTTCCCAGTAAGTGAGGGCTAGTTAGGGAAATCAAGTTAATGAAGCCTTACTGTCAATTTAGGCGTAAACAGCTTCCCAGTAAGTGAGGGCTAGTTAGGGAAATCAAGTTAATGAAGCCTTATTGTCAATTTTGGGCATGGTCTGTGATTTTTTTGGGGTGTAAATTTTCGGTTTTAAGTGACTTGGGTGTTTGTGTTGGGGATTGGCTCAGGCCTTTTCCTGGCAGTTTATTATGGATCGGAATTTTCATGTTGGCTAGCCAGTGCAGCAGTTATGCAAATCCGCCCTTATTGGCAGCCAATCATGTTGTTCAGAATGTAGAGGCTGGGTGAGTCTTTGGCTGCCCCGGAGGATGCTGGTAAATGTAGTTTTATTTTTATTCGTTGTTTTGGGGGCCTTTTAGGTTTTGGGGAAAGGTTCTTTGCTACAAACGTACCTTGCTTGAGGCCTATTTCTGTTGGCAAGTATTGTGTTTCTGCGTTGTAAGGTTTCTTTGTTTGAGGTATACATCACATGACGTGAACCCATTTATATAATAAGATTCCCATCCAAACCCAAGTAACGAAGGTGGAGGCATTACTTTTCATTCAACCGTCGTCTGTCTAAGGCAGGCCTGGGCAAAGTTGGGCCTAGCAGGTGTTTTGGACTCCAACTCCCAGCATTCCTAGCAGCCTCAGGCCCTTTCCTTTCCCCCCTCAGCCGCTTAAGAGTCCAAAACACCTGCTCGGCCCAACTTTGCCCAGGCCTGCTCCTCACAGAAGCCCCTCTCTGGCGCAGCCCTCCTTCGGCCTGCCCGCCCACGCGAGGCCCCGGACTGACCCGATTGTAGGGCGGGCCTCCGGTTGAAGGCGTTGTCGGTCAGGGCGCCGCACCAGCCCATGAAGGCCCCCCAGACGGAGCCGTGGTTGAGCAGCGGAGGGGGCGGCAGCGAGAAGACCTCGTCCGGCAGCCTCAGGAAGAAGACCATGGCTGCTTTCCTCAAGGGCCCAAGGACGAGGCAGGGGTCCGTCCCCGAACACAGCCCGCCAGCACACAAACGTTCCGCCACTTTGGGTTTCCGGTCTGGCCGAATCTGTCAGGAGGAAGCGGCTTTCCCCAATAGAAGGCGCCGAGGCTCGTAATACCGTCCCCCTCGCAACATGACTCTCTGCTACGAAGGTTCCGGAAAGATTGGTTCCCACTGCAGAAGATTGTGAGGATATCAAAAGTGTCCGTTTGAGTCTCTGGGATAGTTGAGTGCAGGCATATGGGCCACCTTGGGCCCCCCAGGTGTTTTGGACTCCAACTCCCACAATTCCTCACAGCCTCAGGACCCTTCCTTTGGACTTTGGACTTCAACTCCCACAATTCCTCACAGCCTCAGGCCCCTTCCTTTGGACTTTGGACTCCAACTCCCACAATTCCTCACAGCCTCAGGCCCCTTCCTTTGGACTCTGGACTCCAACTCCCACAATTCCTCACAGCCTCAGGCCCCTTCCTTTGGACTCTGGACTCCAACTCCCACAATTCCTCACAGCCTCAGGCCCCTTCCTTTGGACTCTGGACTCCAACTCCCACAATTCCTCACAGCCTCAGGCCCCTTCCTTTGGACTCTGGACTACCCCCAACTCCCACAATTCCTCACAGCCTCAGGCCCCTTCCTTTGGACTCTGGACTCCAACTCCCACAATTCCTCACAGCCTCAGGCCCCTTCCTTTGGACTCTGGACTCCAACTCCCACAATTCCTCACAGCCTCAGGCCCCTTCCTTTGGACTCTGGACTCCAACTCCCACAATTCCTCACAGCCTCAGGCCCCTTCCTTTGGACTCTGGACTCCAACTCCCACAATTCCTCACAGCCTCAGGCCCCTTCCTTTGGACTCTGGACTCCAACTCCCACAATTCCCCACAGCCTCAGGCCCCTTCCTTTGGACTCTGGACTCCACTGCAACTCCCACAATTCCCCACAGCCTCAGGCCCCTTCCTTTGGACTTCAACTCCCACAATTCCTCACAGCCTCAGGCCCCTTCCTTGGACTCTGGACTCCAACTCCCACAATTCCTCACAGCCTCAGGCCCCTTCCTTTGGACTCTGGACTCCAACTCCCACAATTCCTCACAGCCTCAGGCCCCTTCACAGCCTCAGGCCCCTTCCTTTGGACTCTGGACTCCAACTCCCACAATTCCTCACAGCCTCAGGCCCCTTCCTTTGGACTCTGGACTCCAACTCCCACAATTCCTCACAGCCTCAGGCCCCTTCCTTTCCTAACCCCATCAACTCCCACAATTCCGCACAGCCTCAGGCCCCTTCCTTTGGACTCTGGACTACAACACCCACAATTCCACACAGCCTCAGGCCCTTCCTTTGGACTCTGGACTCCAACTCCACATTCCTCACAGCCTCAGGCCCCTTCCTTTGGACTCTGGACTCCAACTCCCACAATTCCTCACAGCCTCAGGCCCCTTCCTTTGGACTCTGGACTCCAACTCCCACAATTCCTCACAGCCTCAGGCCCCTTCCTTTGGACTCTGGACTCCAACTCCCACAATTCCTCACAGCCTCAGGCCCCTTCCTTTGGACTCTGGACTCCAACTCCCACCATTCCTCACAGCCTCAGGCCCCTTCCTTTGGACTCTGGACTCCAACTCCCACAATTCCTCACAGCCTCAGGCCCCTTCCTTTGGACTCTGGACTCCAACTCCCACAATTCCTCACAGCCTCAGGCCCCTTCCTTTGGACTTCAACTCCCACAATTCCCCACAGCCTCAGGCCCCTTCCACAGACTCAGACCAACTCCCACAATTCCCCACAGCCTCAGGCCCCTTCCTTTGGACTCTGGACTCCAACTCCCACAATTCCTCACAGCCTCAGGCCCCTTCCTTTGGACTCTGGACTCCAACCCCCACAATTCCTCACAGCCTCAGGCCCCTTCCTTTGGACTCTGGACTCCAACTCCCACAATTCCTCACAGCCTCAGGCCCCTTCCTTTGGACTCTGGACAGCCAACCCCATCAACTCCCCAATTTCCTCACAGCCTCAGGCCCCTTCCTTTGACTCTGGACTCCAACCCCATCAATTCCACACAGCCTCAGGCCCCTTCCTTTGGACTCTGGACTCCAACTCCCACAATTCCTCACAGCCTCAGGCCCCTTCCTTTGGACTCTGGACTAACCCCAACTCCACAATTCCCCACAGCCTCAGGCCCCTTGCTTTGGACTCTGGACTCCAACTCCCACAATTCCTCACAGCCTCAGGCCCCTTCCTTTGGACTTCAACTCCCACAATTCCTCACAGCCTCAGGCCCCTTCCTTTGGACTCTGGACTCCAACTCCCACAATTCCTCACAGCCAAACCCATCAACTCCCACAATTCCTCACAGCCTCAGGCCCCTTCCTTTGGTCCTGGAACCTAACCCCATCAACTCCCACAATTCCTCACAGCCTCAGGCCCCTTCCTTTGGTCCTGGAACCTAACCCCATCAACTCCCACAATTCCTCACAGCCTCAGGCCCCTTCCTTTGGTCCTGGAACCTAACCTGGACTCACAACTCCCAAATTCCCCACAGCCTCAGGCCCCTTCCTTTGGACTCTGGACTCCAACTCCCACAATTCCTCACAGCCTCAGGCCCCTTCCTTTGGACTCTGGACTCCAACTCCCACAATTCCCCACAGCCTCAGGCCCCTTCCTTTGGACTCTAACTCCCACCTCCCACAATTCCCCACAGCCTCAGGCCCCTTCCTTTGGACTCTGGACTCCATCTCCCACAATTCCCCACAGCCTCAGGCCCCTTCCTTTGGACTCTGGACTTCAACTCCCACAATTCCTCACAGCCTCAGGCCCCTTCCTTTGGACTCTGGACTCCAACTCCCACTATTCCCCACAGCCTCAGGCCCCTTCCTTTGGACTCTGGACTCCAACTCCCACAATTCCTCACAGCCTCAGGCCCTTCCTTTGGACTCTGGACTCCAACTCCCACAATTCCTCACAGCCTCAGGCCCCTTCCTTTGGACTCTGGACTCCAACTCCCACAATTCCTCACAGCCTCAGGCCCCTTCCTTTTCCTGGAACCTAATTCCCCCATCAACTCCCCACATTCCTCACAGCCTCAGGCCCCTTCCTTTGGTCCTGGAACCTAAACCCATCAACTCCCACAATTCCTCACAGCCTCAGGCCCCTTCCAACTCTGGACTCCACTCCCACATTCCTCACAGCCTCAGGCCCCTTCCTTTGGACTCTGGACCCAACCCCACAACTTCCTCACAGCCTCAGGCCCCTTCCTTTGGACTCTGGAACCTCCAACTCCCACAATTCCTCACAGCCTCAGGCCCCTTGCTTTGGACTCTGGACTTCAACTCCCACAATTCCTCACAGCCTCAGGCCCCTTCCTTTGGACCTCAACTCCCACAATTCCTCACAGCCTCAGGCCCCGTCCTTTGGTCCTGGAACCTAAACCCATCAACTCCCACAATTCCTCACAGCCTCAGGCCCCTTCCTTTGGTCCTGGAACCTAAACCCATCAACTCCCAATTCCTCACAGCCTCAGGCCCCTTCCTTTGGAGCAACTCCCACATTCCTCACAGCCTCAGGCCCCTTCCTTTGGACTCTGGACTCCAACCCCATCAATTCCTCACAGCCTCAGGCCCCTTCCTTTCAGGCCCCTTCCTTTGGACTCTGGACCTCCAACTCCCACAATTCCTCACAGCCTCAGGCCTCCCTTCCTTTGGACTCTCAACCTAAACCCACAACTCCCATCAACTCCCACAATTCCTCACAGCCTCAGGCCCCTTCCTTTGGTCCTGGAACCTAAACCCATCAACTCCCACAATTCCTCACAGCCTCAGGCCCCTTCCTTTGGTCCTGGAACCTAAACCCATCAACTCCCACAATTCCTCACAGCCTCAGGCCCCTTCCTTTGGTCCTGACCTAGACCCAGCAACTCCCACAATTCCTCACAGCCTCAGGCCCCTTCCTTTCACAGCCTCCAAGGCCCAATTCCTCACAGCCTCAGGCCCCTTCCTTTGGACTGGACATCAACTCCCACAATTCCTCACAGCCTCAGGCCCCTTCCTTTGGACCCCAACTCCCACAATTCCTCACAGCCTCAGGCCCCTTCCTTTGGTCCTGGAACCTAACCCCAACTCCCACAATTCCTCACAGCCTCAGGCCCCTTCCTTTGGTCCTGGAACCTAACCCCATCAACTCCCACAATTCCTCACAGCCTCAGGCCCCTTCCTTTGGTCCTGGAACCTAACCCCATCAACTCCCACAATTCCTCACAGCCTCAGGCCCCTTCCTTTGGACTTCTTCGCCCACAGTCCCTCACAGCCTCAGGCCCCTTCCTTTGGACTCTGGACTCCAACTCCCACAATTCCTCACAGCCTCAGGCCCCTTGCTTTGGACTCTGGACTCCAACTCCCACGATTCCTCACAGCCTCAGGCCCCTTCCTTTGGACTTTGGACTTCAACTCCCACAATTCCTCACAGCCTCAGGCCCCTTCCTTTGGACTCTGGACTCCAACTCCCACAATTCCTCACAGCCTCAGGCCCCTTCCCTTTGGACTTCAACTCCCACAATTCCTCACAGCCTCAGGCCCCTTCCTTTGGACTCTGGACTCCAACTCCCACAATTCCTCACAGCCTCAGGCCCCTTCCTTTGGACTCTGGACTTCAACTCCCACAATTCCTCACAGCCTCAGGCCCCTTGCTTTGGACTTCAACTTCCACAATTCCCCACAGCCTCAGGCCCCTTCCTTTGGACTCTGGACTCCAACTCCCACAATTCCTCACAGCCTCAGGCCCCTTCCTTTGGACTTTGGACTCCAACTCCCACAATACCCCACAGCCACAGGCCCTTCCTTTGGACTCTCTCCAACTCCCACAATTCCTCACAGCCTCAGGCCCCTGACTTTGTCAACTCCACAATTCCTCACAGCCTCAGGCCCCTTCTTTGACTTTGACTCCAACTGTGAGGAATTGTGGGAGTTGAAGTCCAAAGTGAGGGGCCTGAGGCTGTGAGGAATTGTGGGTGTTGAAGTCCAAAGGAAGGGGCCTGAGGCTGTGAGGAATTGTGGGAGTTGTAGTCCAAAGTCCAAAGGGAGGGGCCTGAGGCTGTGAGGAATTGTGAGAGTTGAAGTCCAAAGGAAGGGGCCTGAGGCTGTGAGGAATTGTGGGAGTTGAAGTCCAAAGGAAGGGGCCTGAGGCTGTGAGGAATTGTGGGAGTTGAAGTCCAAAGGAAGGGGCCTGAGGCTGTGAGGAATTGTGGGAGTTGAAGTCCAAAGTTTGTTGAAGTCTCTGGGAGAGTATAGTGCAGGCATGGGCCAACTTGAGCCCCCCAGGTGTTTTGGATTGCAACTCCCACAATTTCTAACAGCTTACTGGCTTTGAAATCTTTGTCTGTCTCTGGGATAGTATAGTACTATAGTGCAGGGCTGTGCAACAGGCGGTCCCGGGGCCGTACACGGCCCCCAAGCCCCTTCCCTCCGGCCCCCTAACTTGTTTTAATAAAATACAAATTAATTTTTTAAAAAACCCACTTGGTTTAGTCACATCGCTGATATTATTGCCAGTTACAGACGGATTTCGAGGAGGTCGAAATCCCGCCTGTGGCTGCGTAGTCTCGGTGAAAGTTGCCGAAACTTGGGTCCCGCGGGATTTGCGGCCGGCCTGGGTGTGCGCCTCCTCCCTCGCGGCTGCTTCCAGGCCAGCCCCATTCCTCAGAGAGAGGGAGGAGGGGAGTGAGGCAGGGAAAGCCCCTCCTGGTCTCCCCTTCCTGTGGAGGGCTCCTCGTCTCCCGCGCCATGATGGGAGAGAGCCGCCGCGCCCGGCCTGAGCTTGGCCCCCGGCCCAGCAGGGCTCTTTGGGGACGGTGGTGGCGTGGCGCGGCCCCTGCGGGGGCTCCCGCAGTAGCGGGTAAGGGAAGGGCCTGGCTCGAATCAATCAATCTAAAAACAGTGGGACGTTGGGTGAGGAGGGGGGAAGGGTCCTCAGCAGCGGCTCTCTTGACGACGCTCTTCCCTCCTCTGCGCCCTCCCTTGTTGTGCTGCCTTCCTCGCGTGCAGGGCGCAACGTGGCTTCCTTTGCGCCTGCCCCTCGCGGCTTGTTTTCCTTCAGGAGTGAAGGGGCTTCTTTGGGCCTCCTCCACCCGCCCTGGGAAAGGAGGCCCACTGCCCTGCGACGGCATTGAGGTGTTTGGTTTTTTTTTGGTGTGTCCCACTCTGAGTGTGACTCAAATAACTCAAAGGTATTAGAAACATTCCCCCAAATCCACCAGTGTTCCCATTTGGGTATATTGAGTATTCATGCCACGCTTGGTCCAGATCCATCATTATTTGAGTCCACAGTGCTCTCTGGATGGAGGTGAACTACAACCCACAACTCAAGGTCAATTGTAACTAAATTGAGCCGAGGGGTCGGAGCCGGGTGGAGCCAGACTCTCTGGCCCCCAGGTGATCAGTGACCGACTCCGGCCCTGGGGCCCGTAGCTGGACAGCCCTGGTATAGTGCAGGCAAGGACCAACTTGGGCCCTCCAGGCGTTTTTTGAACTGCAACTCCCACAAATCCCAATAGCTTACTGGCTTGGAATTTTAGTTCGTTTTAAGTCCCTGGGATAGTTTAGGGTGGGCACGGGCCAACTTGGGCCCTCCAGGTGTTTTGGACTGCAACTGACTACAACTCTGACTGCAACTCAGAGAAGGGCGTTCTCCATTATTGCTTCAGTTCTTTGGAATGCATTACCCCCGAGACTTGGGCTTTACGAAATTGCTAGCTTTTCCAAGACAGCCTGTAAGACCGCTCTGTTCAAGCAGGCCTTCGAATCCCACACAGGTTAAATTGTATTTTATTGTAACTGTTTTTATCGTTTATTGTATTGCTTGTTCTGAGTGTAACTGCTCGAGCCAATTGGGAGTGGCGGTTGAAAAATCTAATAAATAAATAAACAACCAAACAAATTCCCACACNNTGTGGGTGTTGAGTCCAAAGGAAGAGGCCTGAGGCTGTGAGGAATTGTGGGAGTTGTAGTCCAAAGTCCAAAGGAAGGGGCCTGAGGCTGTGAGGAATTGTGGGAGTTGAAGTCCAAAACACCCGAAAGGCCCAAGTTTGCCCAGGCCTGCTATATTAGAAGACCAAAAATTTGAAAGAATGGGAATATGGGGAAAAAAAGTATATTCATATACATATTCATTCGATCTCCAAGGAAGCTGGTACAAGATGATGTATCGGAGGTTTATTACCCCACGAAAATTGGCCAAATGCTATAAAAATATTAAGGATTGCTGTTGGAAGTGTGATACCCAAACAGGAACCGTTTTCCATACGTGTTGGGGATGCAAAATTGCAAAAAAACCAAAAAAAAACTTATTGGAAAATAATTCACGAAATTACACAGAAAATCTTTAAAAAATAAAATTTCGCATGAAACCTGAATACTACCTATGAGGGATAACAGATATGAATATTATTTATTTGCAGTACTTTTACCCCGCCCTCCTCACCCCCCAAAGGAGGACTCAAGATATCCTATTCAATTATATGACAATTGCAGCCAGAATAGTATATGCTAGAAAGTGGAAGACCAAAGAAAATCCAACGGAAGAGTGGAAATTAAAATTAATGGATATAAGGACTAATTTATTTTGAAAGGACACCAAGGCAAACCAAAATGCCCAACGGACTAGACTTTACTAAACACTTTTTTTTAAAAAAAGAAGGAAATGAAGCAAGTACAAAATAACGGAGACTAATTACAACCAATATTTAAGAGATAAATAACCTGGTTAGGAAAAAAAATCATAAGTCAACCAATTAGAACTTTTTATTTTTACTTTTATTATTTTTTCCTATTCATTTTTTCATTTTCTCTCTCTCTCTTCTTATTGCCTCCTCTTTCCCCCCATAGCCCCTTTACTAGTACTTCCACCCGTAGGGAAACCCCTTCACCCTTCCTTCCTTAGTTCTCTTCCCAAAATTCATTTACACTCTCCCACTTAATTCCCAATCTTGATTTTTTTTTTCAACAAAAATATTTTAAAAATTATTTTTTAAAAAATAAATAAATAAATCTTAGTTTGCTGAAGTCTCTGGGAGAGTATAGTGCAGGCATGGGCCAATCTGAGCCCCCAGGTGTTTTGGATTGCAGCTCCACAATTTCTAACAGCTTACTGGCTTTGAAATCTTTGTCTCTGGGATAGTATAGTGCAGGGCTGTCCAACTGCCGGCCCTGCAGGTGTTTTGGACTTCAACTCCCAGAAATCCTAACAGCTGGTAAACTGGCTAGGATTTCTGGGATTTGAAGTCCAAAACACCTGCAGGGCCGGCAGTTGGACAGCCCTGGTATAGCCCAGGGCTGTGCAACAGGCGGCCCCCGAGCCTCTTCCCTCCGGCCCCCTAACTTGTTTTAATAAAATACAAATTAATTTTTTTAAAAAAACACAAAAAAAAACCCTTACTTCTGGGTTTAGTCAAGCATCGCGATACTACGCCAGCCACAGACGGGATTTCGTGGGAGGTGAAATCCGTCTGCGTAGTCTCGTGTCTCGTGATAGCTGGGTCCGCGGATTTGCGGCCGGCCTGGGTGCGCGCCTCCTCCTCCCTCGCGGCTGCTTCAGGCCAGCCCCCATTCCCTCAGAGAGGGAGAGGGGAGTGAGGCAGGAAAGCCCCTCCTGGCTCCGTCCTCTTCCTGTGGAGGGCCCTCGCTTCCCGCCCCGCAGATGGGAGAGCCGCCGCGCCTGGCCTGAGCTTGGCGTCGGCTCCAGCAGGGCTCTTCGGGGACGGTGGCGGCGTTGGCACTTCAGCCCTGTGGCGGGGCTCCCGCAGTATAGGTAAGGAAGGGCCTGGCTCTAATCAATCAATCTAAAAAGAGTGGGACGTGGGGGGAGGGGTCCCTCAGCAGCGGTTTCCTTGACGACGCGTTCTTCCCCTCCTCCGCGCCCCCTCCCCTTGTTGTGCTGCCTTCCCCGCGTGCAGGGCGCAGCGTGGCTTCCTTTGCGCCTGCCCCCGCGGCTTGTTTTCCCTTCAGGGAGGAGGGAGCTCTTTGGGCCTCCCCACCCGCCTCTGGGAAAGGAGGCCCCATCAAGCCCCTGCGACGGCATTGAGGTGTTTTTTTTTTTTTTGGTGTGTCCCAATTTGAGTGTGGACTCAAATAACTCAAAGGTATTAGGAAACATTCCCCCCAAATCCACCAGTGTTCCCATTTGGGTATATTGAGTATTCATGCCACGTTTGGTCCAGATCCATCATTATTTGAGTCCACAGTGCTCTCTGGATGGAGGTGAACTACAACTCCACAACTCAAGGTCAATTGTAAGTAAATTGGAGCTGGGAGGGGGCGGAGCCGGGGGTGGAGCCAGACCCGTCGGCCCCCCAGGTGATCAGTGACCGGGATTCCGGCCCTTGGGCCCGTAGAAGTTGGACAGCCCTGGTATAGTGCAGGCAAGGACCAACTTGGGCCCTCCAGGTGTTTTGAACTGCAACTCCCACAAATCCTAATAGCTTACTGGCTTGGAAATCTTAGTTCGTTTAAGTCCCTGGGATAGTTTAGTGTGGGCACGGGCCAACTTGGGCCCTCCAGGTGTTTTGGACTGCAACTG
Source organism: Anolis apletophallus (assembly GCA_030556195.1). Taxonomy (NCBI): domain Eukaryota; kingdom Metazoa; phylum Chordata; class Lepidosauria; order Squamata; family Anolidae; genus Anolis; species Anolis apletophallus. The sequence goes on from JARBWK010000004.1 coordinate 161,304,410, forward strand.
ACTACAACTCTGACTGCAACTCAGAGAAGGGCGTTCTCCATTATTGCTTCAGTTCTTTGGAATGCATTACCCCCCCCCCCCGAGACTTGGGCTTTACGAAATTTGCTAGCTTTTCGTAAAGCCTGTAAGACCGCTCTGTTCAAGCAGGCCTTCGAATCCTAATACACAGGTTAAATTGTATTTTATTGTAACTGTTTTTATCGCTTTTATTGTATTGCTTTGTTCTGAGTGTAAACTGCTCCGAGCCAATTGGGAGTGGCGGTTGAAAAATCTAATAAATAAATAAACAACCAAACAAATTCCCACAATTCTGGCTTTAAAAAGTCCTTTAGCTGAGCCACAAGTGCTGCTGGTGCAATTGTCATTCAAAATGGGGACCTACATTGGGTAAAAGCTGTTGGGCGAATGGGCTTATTAACAAAATACCCTCCTCATAAGAACAAGGTTTAGCAGCAGTAACACAAAGGTGATAAAAAGAACAAAAACACAGACCAATGTTTATATCATAACACAAAGTCCTTTATATTTCCTTCTTTGCTTCCATGCTGGGCTTTTTTCTCATGCAGATAAACAACTTTGCTCTGAGCCTCCTCTCACATCAAACTTACTTAGTAGCTTTACACACTCAGCTTTTAACCTGGGGCTTCTTTCACCGAAGCTTCTCATGCCAGGCCTTCTCATAGACTAAGGCCTACCTCATAGATCAAGGCTTGCCTCACACTGTCTGAGACCCTTCTCCCATTGAGGTTTACCTCAGACATTTTTCCCTTTCCATGCTTGACTCATATTTTTGCAATTAAAATTTCTAGTTAATTTTAAATATTTCTGACAAAAGCGAGCATCAACCACTATGTAAAAAAGTGATTGCTTGCTGCTTCAGGGGCATGTTCTTTGAATTATGGTACCACCCATGGCTAAAAACATTGAAATAAATATATGTTCTATTAGACAATTTGTCTTATGAGAATATAAGTGGAAATTCACCACAAGGGCCCCCTAGTGGTGCAGTGGGTTAAACCACTGAGCTGCTGAACTTGCTGAACAAAGTCGGCAGTTCAAAACATGCAAATGTGAGTAGATCAATAGGTACTGCTCTGGTGGGAAGTTAATGGCACTCCATGCAGTTATGCTGGTAACATGACCTTGGAAATGTCTATGGACAACGCCGGCTCTTTGGCCTAGAAATGGAGATGAGCACCACCCCGCAGAGTCGGACACGGGGAAACCTTTACCATTTTAAACCACAAGCGGTATCTTCAATTAAGACTTTTTCTAACAGTCAAATATATACATATTTTATTTACACCTTTCCCTATGCATGATTGTAATTCAATTTCTTTTCTAGAGAACAGTGTGATACATGTAATCCTTACAAATCGCAAGCAAAGATGGATCCATTAAAATCCCCAAAACCAGTATTTGGCACACACAAATTGAATTGAATTTTAAAAAATTGATTAAAAAAAGTTCAGAGTTCTTTTGTAAACAAGGTTTCTCTTCTCGGATTCTCATTTCATAAAGGAACTCTCCAAACTTCTTTTGAGTATTTTGCACTCCACTTTCTTGCTTCAAAGCCCTTAAAGAAACATAAGCCATTTGTGGAACAAGGTGTGATATTGATAAATGAACAAACAGCTCAATGATCCTGAGTGTTAGACCCAGCTTCAGTTTAGCCCTGGATCCTTTTCTGGAAGGATCCCTGTTGACTCTGTCCATTTGTAAACATTATTACTCTTTCTTTTGCCTGAAAGTCAATGGTCCCCTGAAGACAGAGATGTACAGTTTGAGCCAAGCGTACATGATGCCCAGAGCACAATACACAGAGATGAACATTAAAGGCAGGAAGGGAAACTTGGACATCCAGGCTGTGAAGGGAAAGACAATTTCACAGAAAATTTCAAGAGGGAGCAAACCAACGAGGTAGAGACTTTCTAGCCAGTTAAGCAGAGGCCCTTCTTTCCTACAGAGAGAGAAAAGGGAGTGGGGATGGGGTAGAGAAAGTATTTTAATATTATTTTCAATATACTGCTGTTTTCTACACACAACAGTAAATATAGTACAACCTATCTGCCTCCAACAAAATAGGTCCTCTCAAGGAATTTTCTAGATAATCCAGACAATTGTATGCTATTTTCTGCCAGAAGTTATCATAAACTGCTTTAGAAGACCTAGCAAATTCCTAAAGAGGAAGTGTAGGTATACATTGTATATGGAATGGAGGATCATATGGTATACACAAACTTGTTTACAACATCATTGTTGTGTTTTAGTGGTTTTAAACAACTGATTTTAAAGTGTATATATAAAACTGATTTTAGTGTTTGTGTATATTTATAGTTATTTTATGTTATTTTATGTTCTGGCATTGAATGCTTGCCATATATATGTTATGCTCTGCCCCTGTTTCAAATAAGGAAATCATAAATTAATAGCCTATCAAGCCTCATTACAACTGCAGTTGTATAACAATCTACTACTGGCTCTTGAACAATAGTGGGATGTATTTTTCAGTAAACATCAGTTTAGTTTAATCTGCACGCCTGTTTTATGTGAAAGAAAATCCTATGACCCTCATAAGGGCTAAGGAAACAACCATGCGATTGGAGAGTATGACATGCACAAGCTGATTATTCCAGAAATTTGGGAAATTGTCTTCTTAATTTGTACAGTTTGTTTACTCATTACCTGAATAAGTTCTTCAGTGAGGAGAAGCTGTACACTGTGAAAAGCAGCATCAGCAGTATTTTAAGTGGCAATTCTGAAAGACAAAGAAAAGATGGCAAACCTTTATGCGCCAGCTTAATTTACATTTGGGCTAAATCAAAAGCTTTGAAAAGGAGGATTTCCCCTGTTTTCTGATGACCTGTAGCATAATACTGCGAGCCAGTAGGTTGAGGGTGAATCCGTGAAGACGGAGATCTTGTGGCTGGGCGGCCCGGGCGAGGTTGGTGCCCGGCTTCCGACCCTGGGCGGCGCGGCGCTGCATCCAGCGCCGTCTGTGAAGAGCCTGGGTGTCAATTGGACTCCCAGCTGACCATGGAGGCCCAGGTCTCTGTGGCCAGCAAGGCTGCTTTCTTTCATCTCCGCCAGGCAAGGAGGCTGGCCCCCTACCTCTCCCGGAGCGACCTAGCCACGGTGATCCAAGCCACGGTCATCTCAAGGCTAGACTACTGTAACGCGCTTTACGTTGGCCTGCCTATGTCGTCGATCCGGAAGCTCAAGCTGGTGCAGAACACTGCCGCTCGGCTCCTGTCTGGGGCCCCAGCAAGTTGCCGCATAACACCAATCTTGCAGGATCTGCACTGGCTGCCTATTGAGCACCGGGTCGCCTTCAAAGTGCTGGTTCTTACCTTTAAGGCCATGCACGGCCTGGGGCCAGCGTACCTGAGGGACCGTCTCACTCCATATTGCCCATCGAGATCACTTTCGGTCGAAGAGGCCAACCTCCTGGTAGTACCGTCTGTAAAGTTGGCACACTTAACAGCTACCCGCCGGAGGGCGTTCTCTGTTATAGCTCCTACGCTTTGGAACGCCCTCCCGGCTGAAGCCAGAGCCCTGAGAGATCTACTCCCGTTTAGCCGGGCCTGCAAAACTCATCTGTTTAAGCAGGCCTTCGGTGAAGTAGGCCCGTGCCTACCCTATGGGCTGTTATGTTGCTGCTGTTTTATTGTTTTATATATTGTTTTTAACTGTGTTCTTAACTGCTTTATGTTTTTAACCCTTTGGTGCTGTGCCATTGGCTCTGTGAGCCGCCGTGAGCCTCCGGGAGTCGGCGGCGAAGAAGCCCCAATAAATAAATAAATAAATAAATAAAATAAAATAATATACCTATACCAAGAAAAGGCACCTGCTGCTGTTTTTATAAATATCTATATAGGTATAAGCTCAGATAACAAAGTTTCTGACAGTGCAGCCCATTTTTATTCTGCTGAGCCCTGCCCTATTTTTCCTCATTTTTTTTTGCTTAGCTACAACTCTAAAAAGCATTGGCATTGGGAGGGTGAGGAAAGACGGTTACAGAAACACAGGCTTTCAAAATCAAGCTGCAGCATCATGTCTGCAGGAAGCAGCTTGACTCCCATCTGACGATGAAGAAACGTATCTCCATTGTCAGCGGAACAGCGTTTCACCATCTCCGGCAGGCGAGGAAGCTGGCTCCCTACTTGTCCCGCCACGACCTAGCCACAGTAGTCCAAGCCACGGTCATCTCAAGACTGGACTACTGTAATGCTCTCTTCGTTGGCCTTCCTGTCGGGGATCCGGAAGCTCAAGCTGGTGCAGAACGCCGCAGCTCGGCTGGTGGCAAGCCTTCCATCTCGCTGCCACATCACGCTGGTCCTGCGGGAACTGCACTGGCGCCCAATAGAGCACCGGATCACCTTCAAAGTGTTGGTTTTAACCTTCAAGGCCTTGAACGGTCTGGGGCCGGTGTATCTAAGGGACCGCCTCTCCCCATACAGTCCTTTGAGACCACTGAGATCTGAATAATCGAACCTCTTGACGATACCGAGTCACACGGCCCTCCATTTGACCACAACGCGGAGGAGAGCTTTTAGTGTTATCGCCCCAGTGTTATGGAACGCTCTCCCTCCTACCATTCGTGCGTTGCCTGATTTGCTGGCCTTTCGAAAGGCCTGTAAAACCTTCCTGTTTACACAGGCATTTGGGCAGGAATAATATCAGGGCTTCATAGTATGGCCAAGGACCACAAGTAGTTGGCATGTGCCATCGTCTGACCTAACTACGGATGCAATTCCGGTATCCTATCATGTTTTAATTTGTTACTGTGCATTGTGTTTTTAATGATTTGTAAGTCACCCTGAACCAGTCGGAAGGGGCGACCTAGAAATCGAAATAATAAATAAATAAATAAAACAATGCCTGAGGTGGGAAAGAGTGGGATTCAACTTCAGCCAGTCCTACTGTATGTGAGGTAAATAGAACCTTTACAGAGCATGTGCGAACAGCAAAACAGAAAGAAGAGCAGACTAGCCCTCCTAAAGCAGCTATCTCCGACATTTAAAAATCTGCAAATCTGTCACAAGAAAAGTAGAAGATGGTGAAAACAACCTATTTTTAAAATTATTATTATTATTATACTTTATTTATACCCCGCTCCATCTCCCAGAAGAGGCTCGGGGCGGCTTACATGAGGCCAAGCCCACAACACATAGTAAAATAACACAACAGCAAATAAAACAATACAATCACTATAACTTACAAAAAGCAATAAACAACAACAATACAGTTTAAAAACATTACGGCTGGGCCATATTTCTTCCTATGGCATGTTTTCTGTTAAAGGTGTAATGCCCAAGAACACATCCACTTCATAAACTGAGGGATATCTGTACTAAATATTTCAAAAAAATAATGAGTTCCTGAATTGATGCCTTTTGATTTAAAAGGTTGCAACTATATCAAGGAAATAGTCCTACGTTACCTTTTTTTCAGTGCAAGTTAAGCAGGTCATACTGTTACACTTATTTCCTGGTCTTTTCTTAAATGAGCTCAATCCACTCCTCCACTTGATTCATCCAACAATCCTATAAGGTAGGTCAGTGAGTAATAACCGGCCCAAGTCTCCTGGAGAGTTTCATGGCTCAGTGCAGATTAGATTCTGTCTTTCCCAGATTCCCTCAAACCACTACACTTTACTGCCCTTTGTTGTCTTTATACTGCATAGGAAAACAGCAAATTCCCACCTCTGAAGCTCTCCAGAAGCGAGATATGGACTCCTGAGTTCCCACTTTGTAGCTTTATCTCTTAGTCATGCTACCAGTTTACTTTTGTGTGTGAGAGTGTGCGTCAGGAGCGACTTGAGAAACTGCAGGTCGCTTCTGGTGTGAGAGAATTGGCCATCTGCAAGGATGTTGCCTAGGGCAGTGTTTTTCAACCTTTTCTTTTTTTTTTTTAATCAATTTTTATTGTGAAGCTTTTATACATATAGTAAAAAAGATGGTAGGGGTGATGCAGAGGGAAGGTTGGGATTCGGGAAGTGTGGGGGTAGGAAGGGAGGAACAATGGGGTAGGGAGAGGTAGGGTAGACAGATGAAAGTAGTATCTTCCAGTTCGGGATGTAGGTTCCATCCATATCTTGGTTATCCGGACTTCCCTTTGGTCCATCTAAGTGGGCTCGCGCCCTCATGCCCATCCGGCCATCCTTCCTCTGTATGCTTTCTTTCTCTAGCACTTCCTATTCTTTTGTCTTGTTAGACTAAAGTCTTTTATATAGGCTCCTATTTGGCTCCAATCCGTTTTTTTTGTTTGTGTTTCAGGTTCATCGCCAAACTTTTGAGGGTGTCTAAGTCCATTAATTCCCTTACTTTTAGTAGCCAGTCCATGCTCGTGGGGGCATCTGTGTTCTTCCACAGTTTTTCAACCTTTTCTGAGCCGTGGCACATTCTTTACATTTAGAAAATCCTGGGGCACACCACCAACCAAAATGACACAAAATGACACTCTAACACAGTAATACATATAGTTGATATGTTTTTAAATGTATTTATACACTCTGTGTGAAACCTGGGCCTGTTTCGATGAACACAACATAGATATCCTGGCAGGAATGGCAGAAAGACACACACAAAGGTCTTGCTCAACAGCTGGGAGTTATAGTTCACCCGCAATCAAAGAGCATTCTGAACTCCACCAATGATGGAATGGAATCAAACTTCCCACACAGAACTCCCATAACCAAGAAAAAAATACTATAAGAGTTTGGTGGGCATTGACCTTGAGTTTTGGAGTTGTAGTTCACCTATATCCAGAGAGCACTGTGGAGGGGAGGGAGGAAGACGTGGGATGAGTCTGCGCAGTAGCACCTGCACGGGTCACGTCTTCCTCCCCCCCCCCTTCCTGCAGAAGCGGCAGCGTGAGCAAAGCGAGGCAAAGCAAGCAGAGCAAGGCTCGGAAGAAGGGAGCCCGAGTGGAGAAGAAAAAGTGTTCGGCAGGAGGGGGAAGAAAAGGTATTGGAGGTTCCAATTTCCCACGGCACACCTGATGATCGCTCAAGGCACACTAGTGTGTCACGGCACACTGGTTGGGAAACACTGGCCTAGGGGATGTTTGATGTTTTACCATCCTTGTGGGAGGCTTCTCCCATGTCTCTGCATGGGGAGCTGGAGCTGACAAAGGGAGCTCAAAGCGAATACCAGACTCGCTTTGTCTGTATTCGAACTACTAATCTGTTGGTCAGCAATCCTGCCGGCACAAGGGTTTAAACCCACTGCACCACCGGCCAGGGGCTCCCGGTTTACTAAGTGAAGTATTTTGGAAGTAAGAGCATTTCAACAATTAAAAGAAGCAGTATTATGGAGTACATTTGTGGAAACTTTAACAATATTTTTAGGATTACAGAAGTAGAAATACTTGCCTAATAAGGATCAGAAGAAAAGCAATTTGTTTTATAAAGATCAAGTAGACAGAACACAGTGTAAAGAACAAAAATAACTTTCTGGCCCTGCCTCACATTTTAGTGCAAATATGAAGACACCAATGCTCAATCCAGCAAGTGGCATTATATCAGAACGAAGGCGAGCCCTAAGCATGTAGCCAAGGTCACAACCTCTGTCCTTCCTTTCTATAGGTCACGCATAACCAGCACGGGCTAGTAAACTTTTTCTGACCTCATATTTCAATATACCTTGGAAAAGCTGTTTTCTGGCCGCCAAACCACTCCCTTAACAAAGTCAAGATGTATTTGAGGCAAACAACAACAATCTTTATTTATAAACTGCCATGTCTCCCCAGGGGAACTCAGGGTGGCAAGTAGTGTGAAAGGGAAGGAAAAGACTTACCTGGAGCTGTGAACAGCAGGGGGAAGAGGGAAAGATGTCCTGTAGTAGCCAGGATTAGATAGACACCAGCGTCTCTTGACCTCTCCACAGACAGTAAACTTAAAAAGAGAGACAGAGGAGTGTTTGGAAAGCAGCTACCACTGAAGAGGGGACAAGTTCATTTTCTGCTGCACCAGAGACTAGGATATGGAGCATAGCTATTTGATTGAGGACTGTGGAAGACAGCTGGCCCTCAAATACAACCTGAGCCCCTCTCCTGCACTCTTACCTCAAAGGGAGAATGACAAGGAGAATTGCTTTCTCATGAACGTGCCAGCCGAACATGAAGGAGGTCAGTGCACAGAGAACCAGGCACCGCAGGAAGCCTCGGGGCCCTTGGGGTTTAAACCAAAGACAGAAAACAGAAGGCTAGAAATGACAGGCAGAAACAAAGCTTCAGTGGGCATTCTGGCATCTCAGACATAGGTTAACATCATATGGTTCCTGTTTCTGAGATGCAAAGAGCATATCACTGCTGGGTTTTGACCTTTATAAATCTGTTTTGCAATGCCAGAGAAAGTTAAGTTACTTTGCAGAGATTCTAGGCACATCCATAACACACACCCGTTTAATTGGTATGTCTTCAAAAGGTATCCTGTAGTTTTGAGGAAATGCCAAAAACTCAGTGTTAGATACTCTTGTATCAGTTTTCAAATGGAAGGGAAAGTACCAACTTGCTTTGCAATATAGCCCACGCCTGCCCTTATAGTACCCCATTTTATAGTCTGGTCTTTATAGTCAAACTCACTACCCCGTTCTACTGCATGTGAAGACAGGTCCCAAGCAAGAACACAACACTGAAGAGTGAGGGCTGCACCAATACTGTAGCATTAATGCCATGACTCAATGCTATGAAATCCTGAGCATTAATAGTTTGGTGAGGCTTTAGCACTACTTGGTAAAGAAGGCTAAAAATGTAAAACTGTACCAACCAGGATTCCATAGTATTGAGGCATAGCAGTTAAAGTGGCATGAAGCTGCATTAATTCTATAGCACAGAGGTACCTCTAATTAACTTTTTGCAAATAAATACAGCAAGAGGCATGTACACCTACAAACAGAAGATCTATTTCCAATATGAAGCAGTCAATCCATATATTTAAATAATCCAAGTATAGCGGGTACGGGAAATGTTGGAGAATGCAACCTCTCAAACCTCCTCTATGCAATGTTTGTCTGTTGTGTAATAACGTTTTATTAGCATGTCATTTTGTAACCTGAAGTGCATGTCTTGTTTGTTGTTTGCAGTTATCTCATCTCTTTGTACTGAAGCAGTGGGAGGGGCTGCAATCATGTGACTGACGGTTTAGAACAGGGGTGCCCACACTTTTTCAGCATGCGAGCTACTTATGATAAAACCAAGTCAGAAAGATCTACTGAGAGGGAAGCAGGGCGGAGCAGGGGGAAGGGGGCGGGGCCTGGTGGGGCCTGGCTCCGCCCCCTCCCCCCTCTGGCTTTAGCACTTCCACAGCTTCTCCAGGGTAGAGGAGGGTAATGCCAAGCCAGTGGTGGCATAGCTAGCCACTACTGGCTTGGCATACCCTCTTCAAGGCTGAAGAAGCTGTGGCAGCGCTGTAGCCAGAGGAGGGGGCAGGGCCTGGTGCGGCCTGGCTCCAACCCCTCCCCGCTCTGGCTTAAGCGGTTGAGGGGCAAAAGGAAAGGGCCTGAAGCTGTTAGGAATTGTGGGAGTTGAAGTCCAAAACCCCTGAAGGGCCAAAGTTTGCCCAGACCTGATATAAACTCTCCAAACATTTCTGAAGTATTTTAACCCTCAAAAGAAAGGTGCCTGTATCATTGAATGCATGAAGTCATAATTAAACAAACACTGTTATTCTAAAAGAAGTCTGCTCGAGTCTTTGCCTGCCGAAAGCATCAAATAAACTCAAGGGATACTGCTCTCAAACTCTGCTACCCCTGTTGGGTTGCAATCCTAACAGGTCGTGATCCATCCATTATCCCCAGTAGTAAAGGACTGAATTAAATCTGCCAATTCTTTCCAAAGGAAGTTTATAAAGAGAAGGTTTAGCTGTGTATGGCAGGATTTGAAGTAGAGGGCCCTTTCAACTTTAACCACATTGGTCTGTGCTATTCCAACACAGATATACCTATTATTGGAGGAGCTGTCAGTTGTTTACATTATTCCCGGATCTTTAAAAAGATCCTGATATGCACAAATTAGAATACAGAGTTCTTTGGTGGTTTAGGAAAAACTTCATGTATTAAACTACTGCATATCAGACTTGTTAAGTCAGTGGGGGTGAATATTGCCCCCAATCCCCCAGAGGTTGGACAGCAACTTCCATCAGCCCTTACAATTGGAGGAGATGGTTAAAAGCATTTAGGAAGTGAGAAGTTTACTATAAGAGGCCCCATTGCAACAGTGTGAAGATCCCAGTTGATGCTACTCGCATCAAATAAGGATTTGTCAAATATATAATTTACCAGCATAAAGATGGCAGTACAGGCTAAAGTTGCCAGTGGGGTCACAGATGGAAGGACAGTGTGTTGAAACTCCTGGACCAGCCCTCCAGTCATGGCAGCCTTGGGCATCTCTGCAGGGTTGAGGAATTTGTATTTCAGACCTGGAGGTTAAAATGAATCTAGATTAGAAAAAATACTTTATTCGTTAACCCTGCTATAAAAGTAAATATTAAAGAAAATCTCAGTATTATTTATGCCCAAGTGATTAAGCTTCAAATCAGTCAGTTTTCAGTCATTTCATTAAAAACACTTAAGCTCACCTAGATGAAATGTCACATTTCTTTAGCAAGTTTATTTATTTTTATTTAATTTATATCCTGTCTTTCTCTTGATGTGAGACCCGAGGTGGCCATACAGTAGAGTAGTTAAAAATTGGCAAGCAATAAAAGTTTAAAAGTTACACAAACCTTCCTATTAAAACATTACTAATTTTAAACAGTGTGAAAACATATTAAAAATAAATGAATAGTATACTCTTGATTGCATTAAGAGACCTAACTGTACAATCACTTAAATGTTGAAGGTCTCTGATAGTTTCTATACACCAAATAGCTTCAAAGCTGAAAAGTTTGAGAAATCTTTCTTAAAAAAATTATCTGATGTGTAAGGGAGATTTGATGTTAATGGAGTTTGGTGCCAATTGTAGTTTTACACAGTCTCTGCCAAAGAACGCTGGTATTTCACTACAAATCCCCAGATTCCATAGCATTGAGCCATGGCATTTAAAGTGGGGCCAAACAGCATTAATTCTACAGTGTACTGTAGACACAAGTTAATTTCAGTATGGCAGTAAGAAACCAAAAGGGCTAAGCATGTGGAAATCAGAAGTGACCTTCCAAAGGACTTGATTGCATTAATGGCCATGACATCCACTCATGCTTTAGTGCACATTCCAGCTTTTCTGTCTGACCTTCCAAGCTACCCAGAGGAACGTACAGGCAGTGACCTTTCCAGTGCTGCGTGTGCATGCCAAGTCTGTCTGAGGCACAAGGCTGGATCTGATGAGTCACTTGCCCAACACTGTGCCCTTATTTCAAATATCCCTGTGCACATTTTGAAATTATAAGAATTGCGTACAACAGGGACGAGGGTCATTTTCTTGTGCTTTCAGAGGTTAGGAAACCTGGTGCCTTCCAGATGTGTTCAGATAGTTCCCAAAACCCTCATCACCTAAACCGATGACTGAGACTAATGACAGCAGTAAAACAGAAAGCCTAAAGAATCCATGGTAGCCTACATTGATGAATGCGCCGCCTGGTTAGCTCTTAAAGTAACCATCTCTGATAGAAATGAATTTACAACTTGTTTGCAGTTGAAAAATACAGGATTAATGTACTGTACCAATAACAGAGACAGCTTTGTCTACAGCACTGTAGATTGCCCAGAAGTTAGGAGCCCAGTATGCATGACAAAGGCCTCTCTTGAAAGGGAAGAGGCGAGAGAGGACTTGTGGAAGCTGACCCTAAATGGAAGAAAAAAAGAGGGTTAACTGTACTGAATTCTTACTTGAACTACAAAACAAATAGTAATAATAATTATTATTATATATTTATATTTTGTCCTATTGCCCTGGATAATGTCCGAGTTGTTAGATTATGATTTTAAGTCTGCTGTTACTGCCCCCCCCCCCCTTGTAATTGTTCGGTCAAAATAGCTTTGACTTATTGTAAGAAGCTTTGGGTGATTTGGAACCAACTCCACAACACCTTCTTACATATAAGAGGTTTCCCTGATAACTAAGCTTTCCATCTCTGGAGTTTTTGATGGCAGACATTTTCAGAAAAACAATCCTGTTATCATGCTTTTCCTAAATCAATTCTGATTGTAAAAAAGCAATGAACCTACCCACCCAAGAAAAATCATGTGATACAAAATCTAAATAACTTTCTCCTAGCTCCTAATTTTCAACGTATGTCTTACTTACACACAGGTATATACATATGTGTCTGTGTATGGACTTCCACACAAAATATTGGCTTATAACCTTTAAAGCCTTACATAGTTTGCATCCAGATTATCTACAATATTACTTTCTCTCATATAATCCTCCCTGTACACTCAGGGCCCTTCCACACAGCCATATTATATTCCAGTTCAAAGCAGGTAATGTGGGATTTTATTCAGCTGTGTGGAAGGGGCCTCAGACCCTCTAGGTGACGTCTACTTCTGCCAAATAGAGGCTGGATGTCTATCTGTTGGGAGTGCTTTGAATGCATGTTCCTGTTTGGAAATGGGTTGGATGAAATGGCCTTTGTGGTATCTTCCAACTCTATACTATTTGTTGTTGTTTCCACCTCGACCCACAAGGAGAGGCAGGTAAATAAGAGTAATAATAGTAATTTTCTCAGACACAGAAAAATAATGCTTTGCACAGTAATCATTTGGAAAACACAAGTGGGCTGTTCAGTAGTGCCTCTCAAGTTATCTGGGGACCAGCAACACATTATGAACCAGCAACTGATGGCTTGTGGGTTGCCGTTGGATCACTTAGTGCAGTAGTCCTCAACCTATGGGTCCCCAGGTGTTTTGGCCTACAACTCCCAGAAATCCCAGCCAGTTTACCTGCTATTAGGATTTCAGGGAGTTGAAGGCAAAAACATCTGGGACCCATAGGTTGAGAACCACTGACTTAGTGAATAGCACTGGTTTAAGGAGGATCGGGGTCCTTACCCAGACAATAAATGGTCCCAGTGAACATGCTGTAACAAGGCAGACTATTAATCCCAGAGCAGTTAAGCGAAGAAAGCTAAACCTGCGCCACTGGATGGATCCATCTAGAAGAAAAAAAAGACATCAAAATTAACGCAGAAGAATACACATGGAAGAAAACAGCAATCTTCTGATACACAAGTTTATCATTCTATCTGTTTAATTTATATACAGAACACACCCTACAGAAAGTGGCATTAGACATACCTAAAGGAAGGAAGTGTGAAAACGAAGGGGAAGCAATATCAACAATTTACAGTATGGGTTGATACTTTACTGCTAGCAGTAAATAATGAAGACTTGAGACAACTACTAAAGAAAGTTAAGGAAGAAAGTGCAAAAGCAAGTTGGCAGTTGAATATTAAGAAAAATAACTAATGATTTACATAATTTACAAGGCTATATTTCTGAGGAAGGAACTGGAAACATCACCCGAGTCCTCCATGTCAGAAATTTCAATAAAATTCATTGGGTTGTTCTAAGCCAACAGGTGACTTAAAGGCATAATATATACAAAACAGAAGATATGCCATTTTCTGTCAGTCAGCCAGAAGAGAAAACAAACTAACAATAGCAGCAAAAATTACGATTCAAGATAAATATGACCTGAAGGAAAAATGGTATAGCCAACCACAGTTCCTCCTGGGTTGGATAAGGCTTGAGGGCTGGGGATTCATTATACCTGAAATAGCTAAAATGCGTTTATCACCTCCATTTTATCTGTCCTTTTGCTATAAAAGACAGAGCATACTTGAATTAATCCCAATGGAAAAATACTTGCACAAAACACAGAGGGTAGTTCTATTGAGCCCAGGAATCAGAAACATTATTTACAGGAAGCAGAGGTTGCACCGATGGGGAGTTTGCTCTGACATTCTTCAACTTTAAGTAAGATATTGGGAGGACTTTGCATTCTCTGAACTATTTTGAAAAATGTATATGCTTTTCTCCAACTGAAAGCACCCAACTCCCGGATGCTCTCCAAATTAAGGTATCACCCACGTGCCTGGATTATTTGCAGTGAAGCAGTAAGATCGGAGTAGGTACATGCCATATGCTGGAGCTACGTAGAGATTGATGTGCTTGAGTTGTAAGAGGATGGCAAAGAGAAAAGCTCCTTCTAAGTACCTTTTCTGAAATGAAGCAGGGATGGGGAAGAGAAAGGGGTTGGTGATTACTGAAGGGAACCAAGGGTCAAAAGCTCATTTAAAATTGTGCAAGGCCTAAATGTTTTATGTAAAGCGAGTGACTGTTGTTTTATTGTTTTATAATTGTAAGGGTTTTAATCTATTGTTCTTGTTTTGATATGTGTTGTGTTATACATGTACGGCATTGAATTTTGCTATTGATTATGTTGGGAGTCGCTTTGAGTCTCCCTAGGGGTGAGGAAAGCAGTATATAAGTGCAATAAACACAAATAAATAAATAAATACATAAAATAATGTGGACCAATAACTAGATGAGATTTCTAGAACGGAAAGTCCAATGGCAACTCCCAGTATGCCTTGCTTGGTACAGAAAGAGCACCAGAGAGGGTGGTTTTAAAAATGAAGATGGCTCTTTTTTTATTACATCAGATCTCATACAACCTCTTCCGAACCACATGGCATCCATGGGCAGATGGCTCATAAACTAAGCTTGCTGACACACGCAGGAGATGGACAGGACACACTAAGGCATCCAATGAAGCGCTAACCTTAGAGTCTGCCCATAATTCTGTCATATGATAGTTGCTGACTCCTTGTTAAGAATTAGATCTTTACAACAGAGACTGAATAGCGTTCCCTCACTACTTCGTGGTTCACATTTAATGGACTTGGTTTTGCGGATTTTAAAAAAATATTAATTTAAAATAAATATCATGATTTTTTAAAATGTTTTGTGGGTTTTTGCCGCTGCTGCACTCTGAGGCGCTTTCTCTCCTTAGTCCTCCCTCCCTTTCTCCAGCCTTGAAGGGCCTTTCCTTTCTTTTCCGTCACTTTATTTTAAGTGTTTAAAGACTTAAAATAGTGCATACCTGCTAAAATAATGTATAAATATTGAAATAAATAGAGCGTCCCTACTTCGTGGATCTTTGCTTATTGACGGAGGTCCTGAAAGGTAACCCCTGCGATAAGTGAGGGAACACTGTACAACTTCTGGAAGATTTATGTCTTACCTGAAATAGCCGTGTAATGGATAAAAGCATGAATCCGAACAGAAAGCCATTATATTGAAAGTGAATATCTGAAACTGAGTCAAGGGAGGATTTATGTTTTATAAATCAAACTTCAAGCAAGTCGAATAGATCTCATTAGCAACAACTGGGTAAGTATCCCCCCCCCCCCAAATCTAATAGCTGGCTATGATAACCCAACCTGGTTTTAAGTATTGATTTGGAAGGATACGGTCCACAATTAAAAGGCCAAAGTTCCACAAGAGGAGAACCGAAAGAACAAACGGAGGGTCTTCCAGAGGCTCTTTTCGCATACCATTTACACATTTACAGCATCTGAATAAAGAAGAACGTGAAATACATAATCTGAGAAACTTTGCCTTATTCTCCTATGCATCTCTTTAAGATTCACAATTACTCTAGACCAGTGATTCCCAACCTTTGGTCCTCCAGTTGTTTTGGACTTCAAGTCCCAGAAATCTGAGCCAGCTTACCAGCTGTTAGGAATTGTGGGAGCTGAAGTCCAAAACACTTGGAGGACCAATGGTTGGGAACCACTGCTCTAGACAAGTTCTCCAAACCTATGCACACTTTCACTGTATTACTTTTTTAAAATAATTGTATCTGCAAAAGGAAGCACCCAACACATTGGGTGCACATTCCACTGGGAAAAAAATGCTCATATCCTGTTCTTACTTGCTGAATGAAAAGCAGGTAAGAGAGGAAGCAAGGAAGTAGAAGCCTCCCTTCTCAAACTTGTGACAACCAGACTGTGTTGCAGTATAATATGCAATCTTACACCATTTTTGTATATCAATATTGCTAGTGACTTTTCAAAGTTTCTTGTAGAACGGAGGCATGGCTCAGTTAACAAAGCCTTTACAAGGAAGCTGCTTTTTACAAGGACATTTTACAGGAGCCCATATGTGGAATGAGATTAAATTACCCATTTTTCCAATCTGTGGTGTAGGGAACTATCCTTGTTCTTTTCCATATTATTTCCACTTCTGTTACCAAAGTTTCTGTTTAAAAGGTTTCTGTCCAAGAACACATCTACTTTGCTCAATGAAGTACAGTTATGTAATGGAGGCTTTTCATGGTGGCAGTATTCACTCAATCACTCCTCTTTTCCTAGAAAGTGTTGTACCCAAACAATAATGCGTGAACGTACTCATGAACTGCATATACGAAGAGCAAATCGGTAAAGATGACTGAAAGCCTTTGGAACAGTATGGTCTCATGGCTGGCATAGTTGAGGTTTTGGACCACCAGCATCTCTCTGTCAAAGTACTTGGCAACATGTGAAAGAACATACTCAAACCACGCAAAGAAAGGAGGGTAGTCCAAAGTCCACTCAGAAGTCGCCTGAAATGGAGTAGACAAAACAAAAATCTATGTGAGATGGTAGGAGTCAATTACTGGTGGAATGTAAAACAATACACTGTTGCATACCTGGACATCATACACAGGGAAAGGTCAGGTATAAATAAATAAAACATAATAAAATTGGTGAGTGCAATGTCAAGGGATGACTTGACGGATAGAACAGACTACCACAAAGCAAACCACAGAAAATGTTTTCATGCCTGTCCCACCTTGTCTCTCAAATTTTTCATCTAGGATTGCATGTGCATGCACAATGCCGATACATATTTATTTATTTATTTATTTGTTGTGGCTTCTCAACCGCCGACTCCCGGGGGCTCGCGGCGGCTCACAAGAGCCAATGGCACAACGCCAAAGGTTAAAACATAGCACCTAAAAACAATTAAAACGCAATAACAATTAAAACATTAAGCAACAATAGATATAGCAGCGGAGTGGATATACACACGGGCCTACTCGCCAAAGGCCTGCCGAAACAAAAAAGTTTTGCAGGCCCGTCTGAATGGGAGTAGATCCCTCAAGGCCCTGGCTTCAGCCGGGAGGGCGTTCCATAGCGTAGGGGCTATCACCGAGAACGCCCTCCGGCGGGTGGATGTTAAATGGGCCAACCTTACCGATGGTACTACTAGAAGGTTGGCCTCCTCGGACCGTAGTGATCTCGCTGGGCAATATGGGGTGAGACGGTCCCTCAGGTACGCTGGCCCCAGGCCGTGGATGGCCTTGAAGGTAAGAACCAGCACTTTGAAGGCGACCCGGTGCTCAATAGGCAGCCAGTGCAGATCCTGCAAGATTGGTGTTATACGGCAACCTGCTGGAGCCCCAGACAGGAGCCGGGCGGCAGTGTTCTGCACCAGCTTGAGCTTCCGGATCGACGACATAGGCAGGCCAACGTAAAGCGCGTTACAGTAATCTAGCCTCGAGATGACCGTGGCTTGGATCACCGCGGCTAGGTCGCTCCGGGAGAGGTAGGGGCCAGCCTCCTTGCCTGGCGGAGGTGGAAAAAGCAGCCTTGCTAGCCATGGAGACCTGGGCCTCCATGGTCAGCTGGGAGTCCAAGTGACACCCAGGCTCTTCACTGACGACGCTGAGTGCAGCGCCGCACCGTCCAGGGTCGGAAGCCGGTCACCCACCCCGCCCGGGCGGCCCAGCCACAAGATCTCCGTCTTCACCGGATTCACCCCCAACCTACTGGCTCGCAGCCATCCAGTAACGGCCTCAAGGCAATGTTGGAAATTATCGGGACGGAACCCGGCCTGCCCTCCATCCTCAGAATGAGCTGGGTGTCGCCAGCGTACTGATGACAGACCAGCCCATAACTCCGCACCAGCTGTGCAAGCGGCTGCATGTAGATGTTAAATAATAAAGGGGAGAAGATGGCCCCCTGAGGAACTCCACACACTAGAGGGAGCCGTGTCAAACGCTGCCGTGAGGTCCAATAACACGAGCAGCGCAGACCCGCCTTGGTCAAGCTGGCAGCGGAGTTGGTCTGTGATGGAGACCAGGACCGTCTCCGTCCCGTGCCCCGAACGGAAGCCGGACTGGAAGGGGTCTAGCCATGTTGTATCATCTAAGAAGGACTGCAGCTGCTCCATTACTGCCCTCTCAACCACCTTGCCCAGGTACGGAAGGTTCGACACTGGGCGGTAGTTGGAGGGAACCGCAGGGTCCAATGATGGTTTCTTCAGTAATGGAGCTACCACCGCCTCTTTTAAGCACTCTGAAAGACTCCTTGCTCAAGGGAGCTGTTAATGATATTCAACAGAGGCCCACGTAACCCTCGAGGCAAGATCTAACTAGCCAAGAGGGCACGGGTCGAGGGAGCAGGTGGTAGGGTGGGCTGCAGTCACTATCTTATCAACAGCATCTGCGTCCAGTGGCCGAAACCGGTCGAGGGTGGGCCCGGCGGAGGGCCACGGAGTCTCTAGCTCTCTTACTGTGTCAACTGTGGCCGGAAGGTCCCGGCGGAGGCCCAGTATCTTGTCTGTAAAAAAGCTCTGAAAAACACCGGCTGTGAGGGCCTGGTCGCTATTTTTTGGGACGGTAGGGACCGTCGTCAAAGATCGAATTACCTTAAACAATTGAGCCGGGCGTGAGCTTGCAGACGCTATCAAGGCAGAGAAGTACACATTTTTGGCTGCCTTGACCGCATGCTCATAAGTCTCTTTAATTAGCTTATAAGCTGATATTGAGGCTCCGTCACGGAGTTTCCGCCACTCGCGCTCTAGCCGTCTCCTTTCCCGCTTCATGATCCTAAGGTCCCCTGTATACCAGGGGGACCGATGATTGCGGGGTCGGAGAGGGCGCCTGGGAGCAATCTCGTCTAGAGCTCTTGCCAGAGAGGAGTTCCAGGTCTGGACTAGCTCATCGACTGAGACGCTGATAGACTCCAGATCCCTCAGAGCATTCAGGAACCTTTCGGGTTCCATAAGTCTCCTTGGGCGAACAAAAATCTGTTCGGCGCCCTTGCATGGGGGAGGCGGTTGCTCTACCCGGATACTTAGAGCACAGTGGTCCGACCATGGTACCTCTATTACAGAGGTTAGGTCCACTTGAACCCCCGCGCTGAACACCAAATCGAGGGTGTGTCCGGCCGAGTGTGTGGGTCCCGAATTACATAAGGAGAGGCCCAATGTCGCCATGGTCGAGATTAGGTCCGCGGCTGCAGATGGAACAGAGGCTGCGTCGGCGTGGACATTGAAGTCACCCAGAACAATGAGTCTGGGAAACCTCAATGCCCACTCCGACACAGTCTCTAGCAGCCGTGCCAGGCTCTCCGCCGGTGCGCTCGGTACACCAGCAGGATCGCCAGGCTCTCCGAGGACTCCCACACCAGGCCAACACTCTCCAACCCCGCGGTGACAAGCGCAGGGATCGCTCTAAGGTGTAATCCATCACGGGAGAGTATTGCCACCCCCCCCCCCCCCCTCGTTCCTGTTCTGGTGCGTGGCCACGTAATCCGGGGGGACCACTTCATATCACCATACTCCATCCCTAGCTCAGACAAAATTCTCCCATATCTTGATAAACAGGAGTAGAATATGCTATATGTAAAATACCCAAGCATGTTGAGATTTGTTCTCAGTATGCAATTTTTAAAAACACACAAGGCAATGCAAAATTTGTACATCAGTTGTCACATTCTAGCCTTGAATAGTATTTTATTTCAAAAATGTGCAAAGGGGAACGATCTGGCTTAGTTGACTGTTCTAAACCAGACAGAGACCTTCACTTTATTCTAGGAAGTCTGAAAAACACAGACAAAAGATATTTCATTTGCCTGCAATGGATTCAACTTCCAGTAACAATCACACAAACATCCAATGATTGCTCTTCTTTTATGTATTAAAATATTTCAGTCATGAGATCTGAAGGCAGGACACAAGTACAACTAAGAGTGCTATGACTCTATTTTCCTGCATGGCAGGAGGTTGGCTGGATGACTCTTGTGGTATCTTCCAATTCTATGTTATAAGAAATATAAAAATCAAGAACTCTGGCGAATGAGACACCCATTTAATAGTACCTGACTTCCAATTTCTCTCCATTACCTTTAGTAACAGCACTGAAGGACATGGGGAAATAATACCATCAAACTGGATGCCCAACCAAAAATCATGGGTTTCCAAGTCCAAGAGTATAATTTTGAACAGGTGAGTCACTGGGTGGCTCTTTAAGATACTTAATGACTCTGTAGCAACTACTGTATGTGCATTATTTATAGTGGCCTCTGCAGAAAATACTGAAGCTGTACTTCATAAAAAGGAAAATTGGCCTCCTTAGCCAGACTTTCAAATGCTAATTTGTTATCTGTAAATGTTTGATTTGGGGTCTTGAGTGGAAAAACTTTAAGAAGTCCTGACCTAAAGGAAATGAGCATATTTAAAAGGAACAAAAGCCTTCAAAATTCCTAATGGCACTGTATCTCATTGGTTTTTAAAATGAGGTGCAGTAACATTTTTAATCAAGGGAGATTTTGTACAATACAGTGAAACAGACACACGTACCTCATAATACCACTGAGAGACAGGTAAGCTGTGAGTTATGGCAAGCCAGTTCCTATGCACCTCAAAATCTGTGGAATGACTACAAGAAGTTAACAATTAGTAGATGTATATGAGGATGGCACACTATAGAGCTTTTTTTGGCCTGCATTTTTCTGGTAAATAAGAACTAGAAAGGAATTCCCTGCCCACACATTAATTCAATTAAAACTATGGGTTGCACATAACAACAGCCATAGCAGAACAGGAAATTTTGTGTTTTACTTTCATGACAAGTTGCCCTTACTAAAATCCCTTGCTCTAAATTATATTAGGAACACAGGGCCCAATCTCTTTCTTAATACGGATATTCTATGGCCTCTTTCTCTTATATTCAGGAGATGTGCCACAAAGGCGAACGGCTAGCCTAAATGGTGAAGTGATACAGCAGAATCAACTTTATACAGCAGCATCAACATTGTGTGTGTTTGTGTGTGTGTGTGGGGGGGGTCCTTTTAGAAGCCAATCACTGCTATGTTATGCTGCCTTTGCAAAGAGGTTTCTGCCCAGTCTTCATTTTGCAGACAGAGATTTAAATCAAATTGCACTTGCAATCAAAAACCTTTCCCCAGTAAAGTGTTCTTAGTCTCTGACCACATCTTGCAACAGAAATAGCAATGACAACAGCTAAATTTTGACTTTCCCCCCAGAAATAGCTGCGTTTTAAAGAACTATGTATCTCCTGCATTATTAAACCTAATGGGTGTTTGCTGGAATACCTGCACAGCAATTTTTTTCCACTCTGTCCTAATGTGTGCCCTTTCCTTTCAATATGATCTGTAACTAGCTTCAAACAGCGTCAGCCTGACAACAAATGGTCACAAAAGTGTGCATAAGAAAGCCCTTAATGTGCATTAGTGCTCTGTTGTTTATGTAATACCATATGGGCCTCAAATCGATTCTAAGGTTTTCTATGTACAGTAATCATCTGTACAGTGAAGCCACTTTCTTCAATACCGGCATGGAAATGCATTAAATTGTCAGTTTAGATGGGGCCTAAAACAAGTCTGTAACAAAATGTAATAGAGTGGTCTGTGCCTGCTTACTAACTGGGTCTTCAAGGTATTCCAATTTATCAATTTCTCATCCTGCAGCCAATATATTCATTATAGACCAGTGGTTCTCAATCTGTGGTCTGTGCACCACTAGTGGTCCGCAAGAACTAAAATATGCTCCACGGCCTCATTGTTACTACACCACTGCAACAAGAGCAACTGGTCTCGCAAAACCCTTATAGTGCAAAGGCTTATTAAATATGGTTTCTGTGGGCAAGCAGATGGCAACTACTGGATGGCATATGTTCTGTATCAGAAACTAGAGCTGATGTGGTCTATCCAATGGAATTTTCTGAATCAGCACAACAAATAACCAAACTGAATCTAAAGTTGTCCAAAAACTGATCAGTAACCCTTTTGGTACTAATGTTGGAGAGTGGTTCCCGATCAATAAAAGGTTGGAAACCACTGTTCTAGACCGATTTAAGTTTTTTGGGGTGCCCCCAAACACTTAGGTTCTTTTTCTAAATGTCTTGGGGTTCCCCCAAAATGTGTAAATACTTCCATTGTGGTGCATGGAGGAAAAGGTTTCACTTACATGCAGATTGGAACTTGAAAAACTGGAATTGCTAGTAATCAAAGATTTAAAAGATGGTCTCAAACATGTACTTAGAGAATGACACCCTAGTCTACAAAAAAGTCAAGTCAGTTTTGTAAGTGGTTGTGCAATTCAAGTTTTTTTAAAAATCATTTTTATTATTGTTTTAGAGTTAAACATTATACAGCGAAAGTGGGGGGAAACATAAGGTGTTTTTTTTATAAAGTAGGAAAGTACAAGATTGTCCCTTTGATCAAACAGAAGGGGGAGAAAAGGAAAAAAGAGGGAGGGAAAGAAGAGAGACAGAAGAAGAAAAAAGAACCAAAAACCACAACCCATCCCTACACCCGACCTCCCAGAATTTTTGGAGTGTGAGTCTTCGTCCATTCCTAGTTCGATCATATTCAGTTTAAACTTCTTAAGCTTCGGAGATGTCCATTAGAGGTGTTATCTTTTCACCTCTTAGCAGATTTTTGAAACCCGACCAATCTGTTTTCCTGCTTATGTCTTTCAGCCCTTGTGACAATTCATCCATTTCGATTATGTCAAACATCTTAAGGATCCACTCATTTATACTCGGTATTTTATTTTGTTTCCAAACTTTTGCTAAAACTATCCTTGCTGCTGTACTTATCAAAAATAATATTTTATCTTTATCTAGTTTTATGTATGTTATGC
Organism: Anolis apletophallus; assembly: GCA_030556195.1. Taxonomy (NCBI): domain Eukaryota; kingdom Metazoa; phylum Chordata; class Lepidosauria; order Squamata; family Anolidae; genus Anolis; species Anolis apletophallus. The sequence continues at coordinate 161,327,290 of JARBWK010000004.1, forward strand.
CTAAAAGGTATACCTCAGGTGTTAATGGGAAATTGGTTTTTAATATTTTCTGTGTGTATTTTTCCCCAATAATTCTTAATTTCTTTGCATGACCACCACTGGTGAAAGAATGTGCCCACTTCTTTCCCACATTTCCAACATTTATTGGAACAGTGTGAATTAAATTTTGCTAACTTTTCAGGTGTGTAGTACCACCTGAAAAACATTTTGTTGTGCAATTCAAGTTGTTCAGTAAAGCCTTTCTGTAATAACAGAGATTTCCCTTTTTAATCACTTGACTGTAGTATTCATATATAGTACACATTTTCTTAGTGTATACCTATGCATTTTTTTTTCACAAATATGAAGACAGTAACCTTTCTACATTCACTGGAGTCAGAGGTACAGGACCCTTACATAAGTGGAAAAGCCATTAAAATGTGGTAGTATTCCAAAAAGTATTTTTATCTAAAGAGAACACCTCTTTAGGATTTTCTAGGGTCCTCCAAGAACACTGGACAAGACACATTTTGGTGCTTCAAATGTTAAACCTGTTTGTGTGTATAACTGACCTACTGATTCCAAAAATGACACCAGTTTCCCCCAATCAGCGCTAGTTTTTGAGATATAGAACATCTGCCGCACATCACTCTTCACTCTGCTCGCTCATAAAAATAAAATATTTTAATACAGTGTTTAAATTAATATAATTAAGCATGAAGGAAACATATTAAACATCGAAAGTAAAGTGTGCTACACTGATTCTCAAAGTGGGCGATACCACCCCCTGGTGGGCGGTGAGGCAATCCAAGAGGGCAGTGGGAGGCTCAGGGGAATTTGGGGAGTGGTGAACTCCTTTAAGGGGGCAGTGAACAATTGGCCATTTAAGAGGGATCACGCAGCCCTCTTCTTTGGCCCTGCCCCCTTTGCTTTGAACCCCACACGCAGTGCAGTGCAAAGGCCTCTGCGTCCTCCGGCGGAGCCTCCCCGCCACCGCGGAGGCCATTCATTCCAAACCCCTCCAGTATTTTCGGTTGGTCATGTGGGTTCTGCGTGCCAAGTTTGGCTCAATTCCATTGTTGGTGGAATTCAAAATGCTCTTTGATTGTAGGTAAACCATAAATCCCAGTAACAACAACTCCCAAATGAGAAGGGCTATTTTCTCAAAACTTCACCAGTGTCCAAATTTGGGCATTTTGAGTATTTGTGCCAAGTTTGGTCCAGATCTATAGTTGTTTGGGTTCTCACAGTTCTCTCTGGATGTAGGTGAACTACATATTCCCTAAATCACTGCCAATTCCTCCCAAACCCTCCAGTATTTTCTGTTGGTCATGTGGGTTCTCTGTGCCAAGTTTGGTCCAGTTCTGTAATTTATGGGGGTCTCAGTGGTCTGTGGAAGTCAGAGCTGAATCGATTGTAGGTACTGCAAATCCCATCATCTGTTGTCCATACTCCCCCAAACATATTGTTTTTGTGATTAATTGCTATGTTTTAATTGTGTTCAATTTGTAACAATGAAAATACATCCTGCATATTAGATATTTGCATTAGAATTCATAAGAGTAGCAAAATTATTTATGAAGTAGCAACGAAAATATGGTTGGGGGTCACCACAACATGAGGAACCTTATTTAGGGGTCATGGCATTAGCAAGGTTGAGAACCACTGCATTAATACATATATCTTTCTGTTTAATTGCTATTAAATTTTTTAAAAAATAATTTCTATGGGGGGCGTTGAGTAATTTTTTTTTTGGAAAGGGGGCGGTAGGCCAAAAAAGTTTGGAAACCACTGGTGTACTACATTAAAACGTACTTATTTTATACCAGATTAATGATACAAAATTTTACACATTTTATAAACTCAACCATATCTTTAAAAATCTAGAACTGATGCGGTCTATCCAATGCAATTTTCTAAATCAGCGGCCCAAATAACCTCAGGAACAGGCCAAAAAACCAAGGCATCAAGAAGATTTTCTGGTTGGGTTGTGCAATAATAATTATTTATTTATTATTTATTAACTTCGATTTAGTATACCGCTCACTCCGGAGCTCAGAGCGGTTTACAAAGAAGCAAAGCACCGTGAATAATAACAATTATAATAATAATAATAATATTTCTTACCCACCTCTCCTCGTGGCTCGAGGTGGTGTTATTGGCATTTAATGTTTGTCTCTCTATGTATATTGTTAACAGCCCAGCATCTCCATTGGGAAGACAGGGTGGAATACAAATAAAGTTTATTATAATTATACAAATTTTTTACACAATTTCCTGCAAAAAAAGTTTTGATTTTTTATCACCACCCCATGAATTTATTATCGCATTTCAAATGTTTTCAATAAATTATTCAACTTGGTTGCTATGTGTGTGAATATATATCTTACTATAAAGTACTATTCCACTATACTGTAATACTACTAGTAATACTACATGTAATATGAAATATATAATTATTATATTGTATTGTTATTAGAATTATATTATATTACACTATAACATTAGCAATATTGTATGTGTATAGAATATATTATAATATTAGCACAGCACAATATTAGTATTATATATTACTAATACTAATATATATTATTATATATTATATATAGTATTATATATTACTATATTGTTGCTGGGGGGAGGGGCTCTCAACTATCCAATGCAATTTTCTAAATCAGCGCCCCATATAACCTCAGGAACAGGCCAAAAAACCAAGGCACCAAGAAGATTTTCTGGTTGGGTTGTGCAATAATAATAATAATAATAATAATATTTCTTACCCACCTCTCCTTGTGGCTCGAGGTGGTGTTATTGGCATTGAATGTTTGTCGCTCTATGTATATTGTTAACAGCCCAGCATCTCCATTGGGAAGACAGGGTGGAATACAAAGGAAGTTTATTATTATTATTATACCAATTTTATTACACAATTTCCTGCAAAAAAAGCTTTGATTTTTTTATCACCATCCCATGAATTTATCATTGCACTTCAAATATTGTTTTCAAGAAATTATGTAACTGGGTTGCTCTGTGTGTGTGTGCATATATGTGTGTGTGTATATATATATAAATTCTTACCATAATGTACTATTCCACTATACTGTAATACTACTAGTAATACTACATGTAATATGAAATATATAATTATTATATTGTATTGTTATTAGAATTATATTGTATTACACTATAACATTAGCAATATTGTATGTGTATAGAATATATTATAATATTAGCACAGCACAATATTAGTATTATATATTACTAATACTAATATACATTATATATATATTATATATATTGTTGCTGGGGGGAGGGGCTCTTAACTGATGACCCAAGAAACATTATACATAAATAAATAATAAGAGAACTTTTCTACAAAAGGTATAAAATATTATTTGCAAATATTTTCAAAACATCGGAGGGAGGGGTTCCCACCAAAGGGAACAGCCACACAGAACAGAGGCGGGAGGGAGACCTCCAACAGGAACAGCCGTACCCATGGTAACAAGACAGAGGCCTTTAACCCGCTTTAAAACACAAGCAAACCCTATCGGATGGAGAATAACGGATCTAAGTCACTTACTAAGTCGGGATGAGGAGGAATTTAAGAAGCGTAACTCCAAAGGCCACAGGTAAGAACCACCCGCCGCTTCTCAGCGCCGCCATCGCCGTCTTCTCCTTTGCCAAGCAGGCAGCCCCCGCGCATGCGCAATAGGCGGAAAGAGCAGCACGCGGCGCCGTCGGTGCCAAACGCGCATGCGCTTACGCAGGCGAGATTGTGTCGGCGAACGGCTTTCTGCCTCAGTGCGCATGTGCGAAAAGGGGAAAAATCGTGTAAGCACTGCGCCTGCGCGCTGTTTTTGAATCTGTTCCATGACTCATGCATTGCTTTCCCCACTAGGGGGAGCACTTGGTGGAGATCAGTGTTCTCCCATTGATTGAAATGGGAGTGAATTGTTTTGAAAACTAATAATGTAATAAGAATTCAGGGAGCAAGGTATGTTTACCTTGGAGAAGATGGAGAAGTGTGTGTTTCCCAATCAGCCTGCTGATTTATCTCTCGGCATTACTTCGCGAACGAAGATTCTTAGGAAGGACTCATCCCACGCTTTTTACAAGCGCGTTGATGACTAAAAAGGCCAATCTGAGATAGGCAAGTTCGGTTGCAGAAAGCACAGCAGAAAGTCTCCTTGGGTGATGTTGTTTCCCAGTTGCGGTTCTTTCTGCGTTGCCGTTCCTCTTCGAGACCCGTTCGGCGTGTCTTCTCGAAAGAGGCCGCAGCATTGTGGATAGTGCGTCTCCATGCCTCCCGATGTGAGGACAGGGTGGACCATTTTTGGTGATCAATCTGGCCGAGCCTGAGATGTTGTTTCAGGAAGTCCTTGTATCTCTTTTTGGGAACGCCTCTCTTGCGCTGACCAGTGGCAAGTTTACCGTAGAATAGTTATCTTTGGTGGTCCTCCATCCTAGAGACGTGCCCTGCCCAGCGCAGCTGTGTTCTCAATAGCATGGCCTCAATGCTGGTGATCCCTGCTTGCTCAAGGACAGCAACATTCGTCACATAGTCGGTCCAGTGTATATAGGATTGTGCGAAGACAGCGCTGATGAAAGCGTTCGAGGAGTCGTAGGTGTTGGCGATAGGTGACCCATGTCTCAGACCCATAGAGGAGAATAGACAGTACGATAGTAAAGCAGAGTTGATGCTTTCAGCAGAGGTACTGTCAGGAGGGAGTGCTGCTCAGTATAGGCTTCAGAATACTGGAGTAGTTTGCCAAGTAAAATGACGAGAATAAGCTAATATGAGTAGTAGAAAGGCACAAGAACATCAAGTGTGAGCGTTGGTAGGCCGCCCAAATAACCACACTCACTCAGGTGTTGAGGAAATGCTTTATGGGTCCTTATTCCAAGCAAAAAAACCGTACTGAGGCTTTCCCTCCAGAACTCCTGCTCTTAACTCCCGAGCCCCTCCCCCCTCTGGCGAAGAGCCAATCCCTGAACAGATAACAATCCCTGAACAGATAACCCAAGAAGCCCCACCCCTCTTGTCCTTTTTCGGCGGGAACTTCAACTACAGCAACAACACTGAACAAGAAGAGCCAAAATGGCGACCGCCCTCCGATTGCTCGATCCTCTTCCAAGATGGCGGCCGCGTCTTTGTCCACTGCTATCCCGCATTGGACAAGGCGCCGCTGACATCAAGTGCCTTTTAGATAAGGGCGGCCCTGACAGGCCGAATGCTAGCAACGTGCTTTTGTGTACAATGTTCTTGAATGAATAGATAGTGCGCATGGCAATTAGAGGCTTCTCCGTGAATGCTAGGGAGGAGTTGCATAGATTTGTAACAACCTGAAAACACCAGAGCAGATAGCGTAGCCTGAGAATCAGAATTAATACATACGCCATGCCTTTTAGCAAATAGGAATGAGATGCTAGGATGCTTTGTTTAATTGGATAATAAGGTGGGTTCATACAGGCCAGCCAATAATGATGATGAAGATGGGAGGGACTTGGGGCTCTGCAGCCATTGATGATATAAAACCTGTGTGCTGGAAATGATCGGGGCTCTGCCATTTGCAGCCTTATGCTAGGCAGACCCCGTCAGCTGATGTAATCAATAAACCTTTGACTTCATTGTCGCAGCCGGTTGTTACGTCTTTTCTCGTTCCTGTGCCCGCACGTTTACGCCGCCTGAGGTAAAAAGGTAAACATTTTGGAGTTTTGGGACTCCGAGCATTCTGCTTCAATAGCTCTGTACACACTGATTTTCGTGCTTTGTCTCAGGTGTTTTTTTACTCCAGACTCTTTTGTGAAGCCCTCCAAATGCAATATATGCCTTTGCTAATCTGTGATCTATCTCTTTATCAATCTTGGCGTTCCCAGGTAGGTGAACTGCTGAACAGACTTAAGCACAGATTCGCCTATGCTGACGTGGGCATGATGGTGTTCTTCCTGTGGTGCGGGCTGGTAGAGGACTTCTGTTTTCTTCAGGCTGACTTCCAGCCCAAACAGTTCTGCAGCTGTTGCAAAGCAGGGTGTTAGGCGCTGCAGGGCTGCTTCTGAATGGGCGACAAGGGCAGCATCGTCAGCAAAAAGCAGATCACGGACTAGATAGTTTAGAGCAGGGGTGCTCATTACGGTGATCGGGAGCACCTAGGTGTTCTTCAGCCCTCTTCCAGGTGATCTTTGGGCCTCACCAGCCGGATGGCGCGCTTCTGCCATGCACGCAGACGTGCGCTACCGCCGCCTTTGCGGGGCTTCTTTTGCCAAAATGAGGCTTTAGTGGGCGGGCCCTGGCGCTCGTCTTGCCTCGTACGGTGTGGTGACATGCCCGCCCATTGGTTGCTGCTGGGGGGGGGGGGAGCAAGGCGATGGCACGCGCACGGATAAGATGCGAGGCTGTGGGAGGGATGGAGGGAATGTGTGTGTGTGTGTGTGTGTGTGTGTGTGTGAGAGAGAGAGAGAGAGAGAGAGAGAGAGAGAGAGAGAGCCAAGGAGAGAAGAAAGAAATCCGGAGAACTTTTTCGGATCCTTTTGGCAGGCAGGCAGGCGCTGGAAGGAAAGAGGCGAAGGAGGCCGGGCAAAGTGGGGCAAAGCCAAGCAAGCCCCGCCGCAAACCCTGCTGCTGCCCTCGGGACTCCCATCCCAAGCCGAGACCTGGGCGAACGAGCTGTGTGGGGCTGCTTTCTTTCCTTGGTTGGGGGCGAGGAGGGAGGGCTCCGCCGTGTTCCTGGGGCTGAACCCGAGGAGGAGGGGGCTGCGGGGATGGAGACTCCACTTGCTGCTGCTGCTTGTGCCCTCGCCGCCTTTCTCCGCCTCACCCTCCCTCGCCCTCGAAGGAGAAAGGCGGTGAGGGCCCACGGGAGAGAGAGAGAGAGAGAGAGAGAGAGGGTGGCTCTTCAGAGCCGGCTAGGAAGAGCCACCCTCTCCCCCCCCCCCCGTGGGCATGGACTGCCACCAGTGGGAGGGGTCCTCCTTCCTGCCAGCCGTCCACTTGGGCGTCCTTTCTGAGTAACACCCTCAAAAGGAAGGAAGGAAGGGTGCCCCCCCCCCCGCTGCATCTGTCACTTTGGGGAAGCACCTCTTCCACTCTTCCTTCTCCTGCCCAGGTAAGGAAGCCTCGAGGGAGGGGGGGAGGCTGCCATGGGGAGGCTCCAGCCTCACGTGGGTCCCTGTCTCGGTTGAGTTTCCCGGCCCAGGCAGCACGCAGGCAACCCCTCTTCCCAGCCCTGTGCCTTCTGAGCCGCCGCCGAAGCCATATCTGGCCGGAGCGCTGGCGGGTGCGCCTATAAATACCCTCTTGCTGCGTGCATGGGAGGGGCCTGCTGTGCACGTAAGAAGCAGGACGGGATGGGGACTTCCTGCTTCGCGAAAGCACGCAGCAGGAAGGAGGAAGGCAACAAAGACATTAAGAAAGAGTGCGCAGGTAAGGAGGATCGCCTTCCCGGGTGCGCACAGCGACGAGTTCGTGGGCAGGCAAGAAAGAAGCCCCACGCGGACGGAAGGCTGCAGTAGAAGCTCACATGCACAACAGGTGATCTTTTCAACTTGATTGTTCATATAGTAGCTCGCATGATGAAAAAGTGTGGGCACCCCTGGTTTAGAGTCTTAGTGCGAGCCCTCAGACGCCTTACGTTGAACAAGCTACCATCAGTACGATAGCATATATATATGCCGTCTTCTTCGAGGTCTGCCGTAGCCCTTTGGAGCATCATGCTGAAGAAGATTGTAAATAGGGTTGGTGCAAGAACACAACCTTGTTTCACTCCATTAGTTATTAGAAAGGGCTCCGAGAGAGCATCACTGTATCTGACTTGACCGCGCTGGCCCTCATGTAGCATATCATTATTTATTTATTTAAAACATTCAATGCTGGGACAAGAATTCATATACGCAGACATAAACATTAAAAACATTTGTCTCAATATTAAAATACACCATTTAAAACCATATTGGTCATCTGCATCAAGTCTAATTGGCCTGGTAATCTTTCCTATTGCTGCTTTATTGCACTATCCCGAAAGCTTGAAGGACAGGGCCGATCTGATCTCGCCAGGAAGGGAGTTACATAGCGGGGGGTCAATCACCGAGAAGGCCCCCTCTCTCGTCCCCACTAATTGTGTCTGTGACAATGGCGGGACAAAGAGCAGGGCCTCCCCGGAGGATCTTAGTCTCTGTGATTATCAAAGCACATAATGCAGATTATCTGCTTCGAAGTGGATTATACGAGTCTACTGCCATAATACTAATATATATAATCTTGGCTTTTCTTCGCGAACGAAGATTCAGGAAGGACTCATCCAACGCTTTCTACAAGCGCGTTGAGGATTCGGAGGTTGGATGTGTCCTTCGAGCCTGTGCAATGGATTTTTCTGGTGGAGCACAGCGTGCACAGAACTGGCCTCACCCTTTAAACCAAAGGTTCGTCTGCCGGGGCCTAGCAAGCTGGGACGGTGGCAGCGAGATCCTCGGGTCGTAGGTTTGGTTCGAGTTTCCTTCTCTAGAGGGTTGACCTTACAGGGTTAGACGAGCACCATCTGCCCGGGTTTGAAATCAGAGTTTTCCTTCTCCTAGGATGGTTGCCAAAAGGCTAGAGAGCCCATCCTGCCCTTTGACACTCTTTGTCAGACCCTTTGGTTGTGATCTCTCTGACATGGGAGGCCCGCCAGCAAATTGCGTACCCCAATTTCATTAGGGTACGCAAGCCTCTCCCCCACAACAAGGGGGCACCAACGGAGAGGATTTATAATATTAATATTATATATTACATATACGGTACTAGCCTCGTTGTTTTGCGGATTTCAAAAAATATTAATTTAAAATATATATCGTGGTATTTTTGCTGTTTTGTGGGGTTTCGCCGTCGCCGCTCTCCAAGGCACTTTCCCTCCTCAGTCCTCCCTCCCTCCAGCCTTGAAGGGCCTTTCCTTCACTTTATTTTAAGTTTATAAAGACTTAAAATAGTTTATAACTACTAAAATGCATTTAATAATAAATAAATAGTGTATAAATACTAAAATGCTGTAAAAACACCGGGAGTGTGGCGCAGCTGGCTGGGAGTCAGCTGCATTAAGATCACTACTGACCGAAAGGTCATGAGTTCGAACCCGGGTCGGAGTGAGCTCCCAACCAAAATTGTGTAGCTTGTTGTCGACCTTTGCAGCCTGAAAGACAGTTGCATCTGTCAAGTATAAAATTTAGGTACCACTTTGTGGGGAGGCTAATTTAACTGATTTACGAGGCCATAAAAATCTCCAGGAAGTATGCAAAGGATGAGGAAGCGACAGCTCCCCTGGTGGCCAGAAGCTGGAATGTTAAATAGCCTCTGAGTGTCTGTCTATATATGTTGTGTGTCTATGGCATTGCATGTTTGCCATGTATATGTACATTGTAATCCGTCCTGAGTCCCCTGCAGGGTGAGAAGGGCGGAATATAAATACTGTAAATAAATAAAAATGTATAAATATTAAAATAGATCATCCCTACATCACAGTTATTCACTTATTGCGGGAGGTCCTGGAACCTAACCCCAGCAATAAGTGAGGGAACACTGCAGTACAATATGTAATACTAATAGTATACTCCAATATGCCAATGACAATGTAGTCTGTGCGCATTCAGAAGACCTCATACAAGCCACTTTGCAGAAGCATATGAGAAGCTCGGCCTGTCTTTGAATATTGAGAAAACGAAGGTGCTCTTCCAGCAGTCACCAACCAAACTCTCTGCAATGCTAGAAATACAACTTAATGGTGTAATGTTAGAAAATGTTGACCATTTCCGCTCCCTTGGTAGCCACCTCCCCACAAAAGTGAACATTGACACCGAAATACAACACTGCCTGAGCTCTGTGAGTTTTCATAACTTGGGGACTGCTTGTTCTAGAAATGATCTATTATGGTCTTTGTAGTTATTGCGCAGAAATACTTTTGGTTGGAGCAGGGCAATTTAAAACTGAGAAAAATATATTTTGCAGGAGACAATAATGGAATGTGCTCCCCAAAAGTCAATAGTGACAAGTTCTATGACATTCTTTGTAAATCCCACTGTCTGTGTTGGAAATAGCAAGCCTTCTGTACTAGTTGTTCGTTATGTATATAATTCAGATTGTTTACTGTATTGTATATATGTATATTGGTATGCAGTTTTCCTTAACTATGTTGTGGGAGGGACTGCAGACCAAGTGAACAGGTCTGGGGACTATTCCGATCTCAGACTCCATTTTAGGAACAGTATGCTGCACAGAAGCTTGTAGAAACAGAATGCTTTAGAGCAGGGGTGGGCAATTATTTTTTCCAAGGGGCCACACGAGAGCCAAAAAATATTATGGAGGGCCGCACCTAAAGGCGGAACTACATTCTAATCTACATTATTTATTTATTTACTTACTTACTATATTTACTATATATTACGCATCATTAATATTAACATATTAATATATCAAGAAATATTCATATATTATTAGCATTAATATCAGAATTATATTATAATATATATAGACATAATAAATTGAAATTATAATATAACATTATATTATTTATTATATTATTATAATAAAATTATTATAAAATAATAATAAAAACCACTAAAATAAAAATTCCAAGAAGACAAGGTCCGAACCAAGATGGAATGGCCCAATGGATCCAGCCCAGAGGATGGCAACGTGGACCCAGCCGCCGCCGCAGCAGGCGATCGGAGGCTGCAGGCCTCTGCCCGCTCTTGCCCCCAGCCGTTCCCCAGCTGATCGCCCTGCTATGGAGTGCCTGCCATCCTTGGAGGCGATCCGGGCCTGCAGAGGGAGCAGTCGGCGATCTGAGGCGGCTGATCGCCCTGGCGATTCTTCCGGGTTGCCAGGGCGATCAGCCGCCGCTGGTCGCCGACTGCTCCCGCTGCAGGTCTGGATCGCCTCCAGGGATGGCAGGCACTCCAAAGCCGCCGCGTCTCTGGCCTGTCTGCCGACACAGGCCCCACAGAGCCCGCGATGGGATGGCGGCAGTGGCACCCCTTCCTCTTGGCCCCGCCACCGACGCCCTTCTCTGCACTTTGCCTTTCCTTCCTTGCCCGCTGCAAGGGCTGTCGGCAGAGGATGCTGGCAGGGCGGCCAAAGCGGGTGCCATTTCCTCCAGCCCGCTTTGGCAGCCCTGCCAGCATCCTCCGCCGACAGCTTTTGCAGCGGGAAAGGAAGGAAAGGCAAAGTGCAGAGAGGAGCCCCTGCAGATCCCCAGCCTCGCCACCCGCGGCTCCCGCACCTTCCTCCTCCTCCTCGGATTTCGGCGCAACAAGACAAAGAGTGGCGGCTTGGAGGCCAGGCGCGCGCCAGCAGCCCTGTCTCTTCTCCTGCCTCCGCTGAAAGGGCAGCGTCCTGGGTGAGTGGCCTCCTTTCCTGCCTTTTGCTGCCTCCTCAGTGAAAAGAGAAAGAGATCTTCCTCTCTCTCTCTCCTGCCCCAGGCCGCCACCGGGCCCTCTCCCCTGCCCAAGTGGAGGAGGCCTCCCTCTGGGGCAGGTGCCTGCAGCCGGGCGCGCTCTCCTCCGCCGGCGCCCGTCTGGGAGGGAGGGAGATCTCACTGGAGGTTTCCTCCCAGAAGCACGCTCTCCTGACATTTTGCCCTCAGGGGTGGGCTGAGACAACATTTGGGGGGGGGTGGGTCCGTGATCTGCGCCCCTTTCGGATTGCGCCCCTAGGCCATGGCCTAGGGTGGCCTTATGGGTAATCTAGCCCTGCTCTGTGGTCTATAACAGTGCTGTCCAACTTCTTCCGACCCAAGGGCAGGAAGAAGTGTCACTGATCACCTCGGGGGCCTCAGTGTTCCTGCCAGGCCTCTGACGCGCTGCCCTTGGCGCCGCCTATTGCTCCTTTTTGCCGTCTCCCCCGCCCTTCCTAGGGAGGGGAGCCGAAAAAAAGGAGCAGAAAGTGGCGCCAAGGGCAGCGCGTCAGAGGCCTGGCGTGACACGCTGCCCTTGGCACCGCCTACTCCTCCTTTTCGGCGTGGAGAGAGGGATGGAGGGGGCGGTGCAGGGAGGAGTTAGCTCTCTTCCCCCTCCCTGCCCCGCTTCCCCCTCTCCCCCCCCCGGCCGCCTTTTAAAAAAAATTAGATTTTTTTTAAAAAAAATTAAAAATGGCGGCCGGGGCATAGCGGGGGCCGTGCCCAACAGTTGGACAGCCCTGGTCTATAAGAAGGCTACTCAAAGTGTTGGCGTGCCATGCTGCTCTACAAGACATTGGCTGCTGGCCTGAGAAAAAGCAGGAAAATAGTTGCTCCTAATGGGCATAAACATATCCTTGATATATGATTGGGAAAATGTCGATTGTAGATAGCATAAGAAGTACTGTTCTGCATAGAGAAAATAATACAACCCATTTGCATTTGCAGTCCACACCGCAAGGGAAATCCAAGAGCAAGACTGACAAAAACTTTAATTTCTGGCAAATTATCACAGATCATTTGAAAATCCCACAACCGAAAGGCAATAATGTATCACACACAAAAAGATGACAATATTGTGTCCCAGAGATAACCCAAGAACATGCAACATTTTTCATTCTGAAGGATGTGCTCCAAATTTAAATGACATTCAAGCAACTAGAAGACACAAAAGAATCAAACTGGTCTAAGCATTCACGGGGAAAAAATAAAACAAAGGCTCTTTTCTTCTGCATGAAAGATTCTGTTGCTTATGCATTATCCTATTGACAGCAACACGACAGAACTTGCATTTTATGGAACTTGTAGACCACATTAGACTTTACCAATAGAAGAACCCCACTAAGTGTTACTCCAGTGGAAACAGTTATGATGGCTGGATGGCCATCTGTCGGGAGTGCTTGGATGGTGTCTTCCTGCATAGGAGAATAGAATGCCCCTTGTGTTCTCTTCCAACTCACTGATTCCATGTGAATGACTGGCAATAAATCCTGGTGCTGTAATCTTACATTGTATATGCTTACTTAGACATAAATTTATGTATTTATGTATTTACTTCATTTATATTCCGCCCTTCTCACCCCGCAGGGGACTCAGGGCGGATTACAATGTACACATTACATTTAGACACACAAACACACCAGACAGAGGCAATTTAACATCTGGCCACCAGGGGGAGCTGTCGCGCTCCTTCATTCCTCAGTGTGTTTCCTGGAGATCTTTTGTATGGCCTCGTAAATCAGTTAAATTTAGCCTTCCCACTGAGTGGTACCTTAATTTCCCACTTGACAGATGCAACTGTCTTTCGGGTTGCAAAGGTTGACAACAGGCTACACAATAGGTCGAGAGCTCACCTCGACCCGGGCAGGCCTCGGGTAAATCTCACTATGTCCCATGCATCTTACTCTTAGGTAAGCACGTACAGGATTGCAGCCTAAGATAAACAAATAAACATGTGAAGCTGGTGAGCTAGATGCTGTCTACAATGTGATGACTTATGCTGGCCTTATTAAAACAGCCATTATTCAATTTATATCCTACCCTTTCTCGTGAATACTGTCAGATGGCCACTTATCCTGCCCGCTGCCAAAATACTGTACTTTGTTCCCAAACTCTGATCTTCCAGTTGCTTATGACTTCAACTCCCAGAAGGCCCAACCAGCTTGGCCAGCTGTCAAGAATTCTACGAGCTGAAGTCCAAAATATCTGGAGGATCAAAGGCTTTTGGGAACAACTGCTCTAGATGGATTCCCCATCTAGGTGTCTAGATCAGGAGTGCTCATTAGGTAAATCGTGATCTACTGGTAGATCGCGTAGGGTGTCCTGGTAGATCGCAGGCAGGGCTGGAGGAAGGCTCAGTCCCGCCTTGCGGGCTCCCGAGACCACCCAGGTGTAGGAGGTATCCTCCTATTCTATGGCCCTTGGAGATCTCCTCCTATTCTAGGAACTCATTATTATTATTATTATCAGGGGCTGAATGGCCATCTGTGAAGAATGCTTTGATTGTGTTTTTCCCTTATGGCAGGAGGTTGTACTGGATGGCCCTTGGAGGTCTCCTTCTACTCTAGGAACCTGTTGTTGTTGTTATTATTAGCGGAGGCTGAATGAATATTATCATCATCATTATAAATAAATTCAGGGGCTTATCATACTCACACTTAGTTGAATTCAGTCTTAAAATATATTATATGGCTCTCACTGAAATAAATTTCCAAATATTTTGCTTTTATGGCTCTCTGAGTAGTGGGTAGGTAGATCATTTTGACTTGGTTGTTTTATAAGTAGCTCGCATGCTGAAAAAGTGTGAGCACCCCTGCTCTAGATGGTGCAGCTGGTCAAAGGGCTGAGCTGGTGAACTTGCTGACTGAAAAGTTGGCGGTTTGACTCCGGGGAGTGGGGTGAGCTCCCACTGTTAGCCCCAGCTTCTGCCAACCTAGTAGTTCGAAAACATGCAAATGTGAGTAGATCAATAGGTAGCGCTTCAGATAATAGGTGATAGCACTCCATGCAGTCATGCCAGCCACATGATCTTGGAGGCATATACGGACAATGCTGGCTCTTCAGCTTAGTAATGGAGATGGGCACAACCCCTCAGAGTTGGATACGACTAGGCTTAATGTAAAGCGGAAACCTTTATCTTTACCTTTACTTTACTAGGTGTCTAGGAACCAGCTTGTGATTTGTTTTTACCTTCTGAATTCTAAAAGGGCTCAGAAAAAGTTGTCTAGCTTTTGTGGGCAGTGTTTCCTGCATGGCTGATGGGCAACATCAAGTTGCGTCCTTTCCCTTCTGGCAACCAGGCAGCAGACCAGTTTGGGCAAATTTCTAACACTACTACCGTAGCTTCCCATCATGGAGTCTTGCTTCATTTTGTCCTGACCTTGTAGCTCCAAACATCAGTGTTTCTCAACCTTCCCAATGCCGCGACCCCTTAATACAGTTCCTCATGTTGTGGTGACCCCCAATTATAAAATCATTTTTGTTGCTACTTCATAACTGTAATTTTGCTACTGTTATGAATCATCATGTAAAATATCGGATGTATTTTCATTCACCAGACCACATTTGGCACAAATACCTGATACACCCAAGTTTGAATACTGGTGGGGTTGTGGGGGGTGATTTTGTCATTTGGGAGGTGTAGTTGCTGGGATGTATAGTTCACCTACAATCAAAGAGCATTCTGAACTCCACCAACGATGGAGTTGAACCAAACTTGGCACACAGAACTCCCATGACCAACAGAAAATACCGGAAGGGTTTGGTGGACATTGACCTTGAGTTTGGGAGTTGTAGTTCACCTACATCCAGAGAGCATTGTGGACTTAAACAATGGTGGATCTGGACCAAACTTGGCACAAATAGTCAAGATGCCCAAAGGTAAAGACTGGTGGAGTTTGGGGAAGATAGACTTTGACATTTGGGAGTTGTAGTTGCTGGGATTTATAGTTCACCTACAATCATGGAACATTCTGAACCCCACCGACAACGGAATTGGGCCAAACTTCCCATACAGAACCCCCATGACCAACAGAAAATAATGTGTTTTCTGATGGTCTTTGGCGACCCCTCTGACACCCTCTTGCGACCCCCATAGGGGTCCCGACCCCCAGGTTGAGAAACACTGATCTAGAGCTTGCATCTTTATTTCTTTTAAATCTGATAAACTGGGCGTTCACATTTTAAAATAGGCAAAACTGTTAATCGGAGGGATTTGAGCATTTTTATATTTATGTGCCAGAGGTCATATGATGTAGGTGAGGGAATGTGTTTCGACAATTATCATGCTATGCTCAACTCAGAGGTTTCTTTCACCCAGAAACCTTTTCATTGCTGAAGCTCAGCTTGTGCACAAGTACATACATCCCTAAGAATTGTAGCTTCATAGCAGCAATTTCTGATAAATTAGATTGCACTAGTATCCAGGGGGAAAAAATAAGAGGTTAGTAGAGGTCTTCTACCATTAGACAAAAGAAGAAAATCTTAAATCCCCATCTCTGTTGTAAACCATTCAAATATTGCTAATTATTTTTCCAGAGTAGAGACGGGCAGTTTCATTCCAGTTGTGGGCTATTGTATAAACTCAATACAACTCAACCCTACAATATTGTCCCTTCTTCACCTTTGCTGCCTTGATGTTTTGCTTCTTCTCTACCAGGCACAACAGCATCAAAAAAGCAAAAGGACAGAAGAAAAAGTATGATGCAAACAGTCCCTTCTCCCAGTGCTAATGTCATTGCTGGTGCCGTCATAACAATGATGAAATGGACTCTTCCCTTTCTAACAATGCTTCTTGGGAAAGTACAGTCAGTTCACAAAGAGCCAGCATTTCCCACAAGTCCTGCTGGAAGTGCATTTGCTCCATTTAGCCCACATACCAATTCATCGCCCATCCCTATCTGAATGTCAATGCAGACCGGTTAGTCAATCAAGTGAGGATTAACTTCCGAATTAGTGGAAGTTAGTCAATCAAGTGAGGATTCACTTCCAAATTCAGATTAGTGCATCTGGGCTCCATGTGTAACTCATGTTGAGAAGACACGAGTCCAACATGTCCTCGCTACCACTGAAAAATTTAAAAAAAGGCTTTGTTTACTTGTACCGAATTAGCCGGATAATCTTATTATTCATGAAATCCGAAGAGTGCGGGTGAGAAGAATCAACACAAAAGCCATCACTCATGGCAATTTTCAGTACCTCCTCCACAAACATCTGGAAACTGTTAATTTGCTTCTTGGACGGCAGTACCCACAGCCGCTTCAAGTTCTGCCTGGTGTACTCTTCTTCAGGAAGGCCTTCTACACTTGCAACCCAGTCTAAGGTGACGTGGTAGGGATCCTCCAGGTAGCTGGATATCGAGGAGAGGTTGCCATTGAAACAGTAGAAGACTTTGGATCCTAGAAGCTTCAGAAACAAGCTGGAGGTGCTGAATATGTGAGCGGAGAACACTTCCATGTTGGAAGACGACAGGCTGTAGATCTGGGGAGCTTCGCGCACCGTGAAGTGAACCATCTGAATCCTCTGGTCCAAGGTGATATTGAGCATGGCGTTCTTTTCTGCTTTGGAGAGCTCCACCTCCTTCTCCTGCAAGGCCTCTATCAGTGGCTGGACCTGGTAGAAATCCGCTTCTCGTCGGAGCAGCCCCATTTCTTGGAAGTCCTCAGGGAGGTCCAGGTGAGAGGTTCTCAAGAAGTTGAGGATGTAGCGGAAAACCTTCCCGTCTCTGTCGATGAAGCAGTTGCCTTGGCCGTCCCTCTTGGTGGGCATCTTTCCACTGAACATGGCACCCAACATGGAATCTGGGAAGCTGGTCAGGGTGGAGAGCGAAGTGGTATACAACTTCCCACCAACGTTCAACGTTATTGGCTCCGACATGGTAGGAGAAGAGCTCAATGCCAGGAACAGATCTAGGGGTAGGAAACAACAAGTACCAGATATTCAATGATGATTTAGTTAGCTTTTGAAACTGGCATTCTGGGAGGTGTTGTCTGAAAAGCTATGTTTCCAAACACTGTAACAGTAGTACTAACCAATAGCAAGAGGCAGAAAGTACTACTCTGCTCACAAGGTAAACAAGAGCAGACGGCCAATATTTATCACATCCCTAAACAATCCAGTAGCTTCAAAATACCTGCAAGTCATCCAGGAAACCAAATATAAGTTGGTCTGAACAACTTGAAAGAAACATCAGTTCTATGTGAAATCATATTATGTACTCAGCAGCTGAATAGCATGACAACCAGGACCCGCACAACTTGCAGTTTTAGGATGTTGATTCAAGCAGGAATCTAGCTAAGTAGGCCTGGCAAGTATCCTTTTACACAGGAAATACAGATATATTTCTCTTAATAACAACAAGGGATGCTGGGAACGCTGAGAGATGAGGAGTGCGTCAGCTCCCCCTGGTGGCCAGAGTTTGCCTCTGTTCGTCTATATGTGTGTATGTGGAAACGGCAGGGATTGTCTGCTAAGTATTTATTTATTTATTTATTATTCGAGCTTCTATGCCGCCGACTCCCCGAGGCTTGCGGCGGCTTACAGGAGCCGAAGGGCACAGTAAAGTACAGGCAATAAACAGTTAAAAACATTTAAAAACAACAGCAGTAAAGCAATTAATAACACGGTTAAAACAATGAACAGCACACCGTCCTCAGAAGAACGAATAGATGGCGGGGCATGGGCAGGACTTACTCACCAAAGGCCTGCTTAAACAGGTATGTTTTACAGGCCCGTCTAAACGGGAGCAAGTCCTTCATAGCCCGAGTTCCGGCCGGGAGGGCGTTCCACAGCGTAGGTGCTATGACAGAGAACGCCCTCCGGAGGGTAGCAGTCAGCCTTGCGAGTTTAGCTGAAGGTATCTCCAGGAGATTGGAGTCCACAGACCGAAGTGATCTCAGAGGGCAATATGGGGTGAGACGGTCCCTCAAATACGCTGGCCCCAGGCCGTGTAAGGCCTTAAAGGTAAGAACAAACACTTTGAAGGTGATCCGGTGCTCAATTGGCAGCCAGTGCAGATCCTGCAAAACAGGTGTTATGTGGGCGGCAGCTGGCGTGCCAGACAGGAGCCGGGCGGCAGTGTTCTGCACTAGCCTGAGCTTCCGGGTCACCGACAGAGGAAGGCCAACGTAGAGCGCATTGTATGTGTACCTGTAATCTGCTCTGAGTCCCCTTCAGGGTGAGAAGAGTGGAACATTCTCTCCCCTCTGTTATTCAACATCTACATGCAGCCGCTTGCACAGCTGGTGCGGAGTTATGGGCTGGAGTGCCACCAGTACGCTGGACGACACCCAGCCCATTCTGAGGATGGAGGACAGGCCGGGATCCATCCCCGATAATTTCCAACACTGCCTCGAGGCCGTTACTGGATGGCTGCGTGCCAGTAGGTTGAGGGTGAATCCGCGAAGACGGAGATCTTGTGGTCGGGCCGCTCGGGTGATGTAGATGTCCAGCTTCCGACCCTGGACGGTGTGGCGCTATGCCCATCGCCTTCCGTTAAGAGCCTGGGGGTCCATCTGGACTCCCAGCTGACCATGGAGGCCCAGGTCTCCGCGGTCAGCAAGGTTGCTTTTTTCATCTGCGACAGGCTCGGAGGCTGGCCCCTATATCTCCCGGAATGACCTGGCCACGGTGATCCAAGCTACGGTCATCTCAAGGCTGGATTACTGTAACGCGCTTACGTTGGCCTTCCTTTGTCGGGCGACCGGAAGCTCAAGTTGGTGCAGAACACTGCCGCCCGGCTCCTGTCTGGAACCCCAGCAGGCCGCCACATCACACCTGTTTTGCAGGATCTGCACTGGCTCCCAATCGAGCACCGGATCTCCTTCAAGGTGTTGGTTCTTACCTTTAAGGCCTTGCATGGCCTGGGGCCAGCGTACTTGAGGGACCGACTCACCCACACTGTCCCCGAGATTACTACGCTCCGAGGATGCTAATTTGTTAGAGATACCCTCGGCGAAATCGGCTAAACTGACATCTACTCGCCGGAGGGCGTTCTCCTTTATAGCCCCTACGCTGTGGAACGCCTCCCGGCTGGAACGCTGGCTATAAAGGACCTGCTCCCGTTTAGACGCGCCTGCAAAACTTATTTGTTTAAGCAGGCCTTCGGTGAGTAGGTCCTGCCCATGTTCCGCTTTTTAGCCGCTGTCCTGGGGTGTCACGCTATCTAATTTCTGAACTGTACCTGGGGGTTTTTTATTTTGCTGTTTTAACTGTTTAATTGTCTTAGATGTTTTATCGCATTGCTTGTGTGTAGTTGTACCTTCGGTTCCTGTGAGCCGCCGCGAGCCTCAGGGAGTCGGCGGCATAGAAACCCGAATAATAAAATAAAATAATAAATAAAATAAATATAGATAAAATAAATAAATAATAAATAAATAAAATAAATAATAATGTAAATATGTTCATCAGCATTACTTCGTCAATGGAATATTTACTACCTTCATTTCGCCACCGCAAGTGAGCCAGATGTATATTTACAGAAGAGTGAGCCCTTAGTATCTGCTGACGTTTGTTTACAGTACTTTCCCTGGATGCTTAAGTCCCATTATATACAATGGCATAGTGAAATGGTGTTCCTTTTATAAAATGGCAAAATTAAGGTGTGCTTTTTAGAATTTAAAAAATATATATATTTGCAAGCCGCAGACAGTTGAAACTGTGGATGCAGAATCTGTGGATACACAGGACCAAGTGTATTTCACATGCCTGGGATAATCGTATGTAAAGAAACTACAAGTCAGGGATGGTAACCATGTAGCTCTTGAGACTTGGTTTGGACTGTAAGGCCCAACAGACATAGCCAATGCTGCTAGTGATGAGGAATGCCGGGGGTGGTAGTTCAATGATATCTGAATACATTAAAGTTTAATGATTAAGCTGCCTGTATACTTTTTTAAATTGTGACGTAGTTAAAGTTGTGTATGTTTGTGAGTAAACAAGAAATATATAGTTATATTAGCCCACTGTAAGTCTTGGTTGGGGCAGGTTTGAAAGCTCGATTGGCTTCTTGGAGTTACCATCAAAGTAAGTATCTTTTCTAAGGTATATGTAATCTCCAAAGTAAAGGTTTCTCCTTGACATTAAGTCTAATTGTATCCGACTCTAGGGGGTGGTGCTCATCTGCATTTCTATGCCGGGGTGTTGTCTGTAGACACCTCCAAGGTTATGTGGCCAGCATGACTGCATGGAGCCCCATTACCTTCCCGCCAGAGCGGTACCAATTGATCTACTCACATTTGCATGTTTTTGAACTGCTAGGTTGGCAGAAGCTGGGGCTAACAGCAGGAGCTCACCCCGCTCCCCGGATTCGAACTGCCAACATTCTGGTCAGCAAATTCAGCAGCTCAGCAGTTTAACCTGCTGCACCACCAGGGTCTCCTGATCCCTAATTAAAACCTTCCTTTTACAAACATATCTACCATGTATTTTCAGGACTCTACATCACAATGCAAACAAAAGAACAGCTAAGCAGTGTAAATTTCCACATGGGCTGGATGGTTATATTGGCCCTATTCCCTGGCTGTGTGCCTGTGATCTCTTGAACTCAGCCTTAAAAATCATAGGCAATCTAGGTTGACGCTGCTCAACAACAGGGAAAAAACACAATAACTTGTGTGATGATTTACCAACTTTGGCTCACAGCAACATCCAGGAACAAGAAATAAACAAGCTGGTTGAAAAATAAATTGTCTTTCGCAGTCTGCAAATATGAATCCTCACTCCCACTCTCACTCAAATTCATCTTAGCAGAAAGTTTCACTGAGTGAGTGCATCAAAGCGCCCTTCTACACAGCTGAATAAAATCCCACATTATCTGCTTTGAACTGGGATATATGTCAATGTGGACTCAGATAACCCAGTTCAAGGCAGATATTGGGGGATTTTTTCTGCCTTGATATTCTAGAGCCGCGGCACATTTTTTACATTTACAAAATCCTGGGGCACACCACCAACCAAAATGACACAAAATGACACTCTACAAGACTAGAGGGGGAGTTGCTATAAGGCAACGTAATAGTGATATGTTCAGGCGACCCAGTGATCAACTCTACGCCTCCTAATTGCAAAAGAAAACAGCCTGGGTTCCTGCCTGCGAATGACTCTGCATAACAGCATTCGTCCGTATTTCCAACATGGCTTGCTAGCCCACCCGCTTTTGTTGGGACACAGCCCGGCTGGGCTTGTGCATCTCCTCCCCTTGACTACTTACCTCAAAACCCAGTCCTTCTCTATGAATCCTTGAATTTTGCCCTTCAAACCCGAGGTTACTTGGACTTTATTCACGCTATTGGCGTACGGGGTAGGAGCCCACAGCGGGCATGCACTATATGCATTTGTAAATTGTTTATATATGTATAATTATACTTTAGAAATTTCTAATGAATGTAGTATCTTACTAATTGTTTACACTTCACGTGTTACGTTACAAAATGACACTCTAACACAGTAATACATATAGTTAATATGTTTTAAAATGTATTTATACATTCAGTGTGAAACCTGGGCCTGTTTCGATGAACACAACATATATATGACTTCCTCTCACATATTTATACATGGCTATCATGCAGGGGCGGTCTAAGGTAATTTTAAATGGTAGGCGAACATTATTTTGGTGCCAAAAAAAAAAAACATTATTTTGCCCCCCCATGTAAAACAAATATACAATTATAATATCACAATACCATTAGTAGTATTATATTGTATCAATGTATATACAATATATTATACCATACTCATACTATATTATATCATAATTATATTATACTACATTACAATATAATTATATTATAATATATTGACATTATAATACAATATAACATTCTATTATATTATTATTATAAAATAATAAATAAAATTATTTATTTCAATAAAATTATCCTCTACCAAATATTTTCATTACTCCTATAAAACTCAAATAACCCAAAATAAAGTAAAATAAAATATTATATATTACTATTTTGTACAATACCACTATACTGCAATATTGTTTGTAATATTACATGTAATATAAAATATATCATTATTCTATTGTTATATTGTATTTGTATTATATTGTATGACAATATTAAGCAGAACTGTATAATAATCAACAAGAAATGCAATGTAAATGCATCAAAATCAGAATCTATTACCTACCACCCGTCTCATAATTCATAGGAGTCTCCCATAAGTCCAAAATTAGGATCCCAATGTAAATGTAAATAGAAAAACAGCCAAAATGTTCAAATGAGGTTGAATACAGGCAGCGCGGCTTGGGCAAACTTGGGCCCTCCCTCTAGGTGTTTTGGACTCCCACAACTCCTCATAGCCTCAGGCCCCTCAGGTCTAGACAGAAATAGTGCCGAAGAAAGGAAGGAGGGAGAGAAGAGATCCCAGAGGAGGAGGAGGAAGGCCCTTCATTCATTCCTTCACTTACACTTCCTTCACTGATTCTTTTCTCCTTCCCCGCAAACGCGCGTGCGGCGGAGACAAAAGGAGAGGGGAAGCACTCCCTGCCTGCCCGATAGGGAGTGCTTTGCTTACAGGCTTCTGCGCAGGGAGCTACTGGGCATGCGTGGAGGTTTTTCGCGGATGTGCAGTTGCTCCTGCGCCAACTTCAGCTCTGGAGCAACTGCGCCTGCGCGAAAACCTCCGTGCATGCCCAGAAGCGGCGTCGGAGTACACAAGGCCGGGGCCCAAAAGCAGGCAGCTGCGGCGCTGTCTGAGGAACATCAGCAGGGCCAGGATGGCGCCCCCTTCCCAGATGGCACCCTAGGCGGCCGCCTACTTGGCCTACCTTGTAGGACCGCCCCTGCTATCATGTCTTCTCTCAGCCTTCTCTTCTTCAGGCTAAACATGCCCAGCTTGCACATTACCAAGAATTATATTTGATATTTTTGATAGCTATATCCCTTTCGTGTTGTTAGTTTCTCTTCCAGACCCATTCGGCGTGTCTTCTCGAAAGAGGCCGCAGCATTGTGGATAGTGTGTCTCCATGCCTCCCAATGGGAGGCCAGGGTGGACCATTGTTGGTGATCAATCTGGCCGAGCCCGAGATGTTGTTTCAGGAAGTCCTTGTATCTCTTTTTGGGAGCGCCTCTCTTGCGCTGACCCGTGGCGAGTTCACCATAGAGTAGTATCTTTGGGAGGTGGTGGTCCTCCATCCTAGAGACGTGTCCTGCCCAGCGCAGCTGTGTTCTCATTAGCATGGCCTCAATGCTGGTGATCCCTGCTTGCTCAAGGACAGCAACATTCGTCATATACAGGTCCTTCTCAAAAAAATTAGCATATAGTGCTAAAGTTTGTTTTCCATAATGTAATGACAAAAATTAAACTTTCATATATTGCACACCAACTGAAATATTTCAGGTCTTTTTTTTGTTTTGTACTGATGATTTTGGCATACAGCTCCTGAAAACCCAAAAATACTGTCTCAAAAAATTAGCATATTTGGTCGGATGGAATATGCTAATTTTTTGAGATATGTATTCCAAAATCATCAGTATTAAAAAAAAAAGTCCTGAAATATTTCAGTTGGTGTGCAATGAATCGAAAATATATGAAAGTTTAATTTTTATCATTACATTATGGAAAATAATGAACTTTAGCACTATATGCTAATTTTTTGAGAAGGACCTGTAGTCAGTCCAGTGTATATTTAGGATTGTGCGAAGACAGCGCTGATGAAAGCGTTCGAGGAGTCGTAGGTGTTGGCGATAGGTGACCCATGTTTCAGACCCATAGAGAAGAATAGACAGTACGATAGCTCTGTATACACTGATTCTGGTGCTTTGCCTCAGGTGCTTGTTCCTCCAGACTCTTTTGTGAAGCCTTCCAAATGCACTATATGCCTTTGCTAATCTGTGATCTATCTCTTTCTCAATCTTGGCGTCTGAAGAGATGATGCTTCCCAGGTAGGTGAACTGCTGAACGGACTTAAGCACAGATTTGACTATGCCAGTGTTTTTCAACCTTTTTTGAGCTGCGGCACACTTTTTACATTTACAAAATCCTGGGGCACACCACCAACCAAAATGACACAAAATGACACTCTAACACAGTAATACATATAGTTAATATGTTTTTAAATGTATTTATACACTCAGTGTGAGACCTGGGCCTGTTTCGATGAACACAACATGGATATCCTGGCAGGAATGGCAGAAAGACACAAACTTCCCACACAGAACTCCCACAACCAATTGAAAATACTACAAGAGTTTGGTGGGCATTGACCTTTGGTTTTGGAGTTGTAGTTCACCTATATCCAGAGAGCACTGTGGACTGAAACAATGTTGGATCAGGATCAAACTTGGCATGAATACTCAATATGCCCAAATGTGAACACAGATGGAGTTTGGGGGAAAAATACACCTTGACATTTGGGAGTTAGTTTCTGAGATTTATCGTTAACACACAATCAAAGAGCATCCTGAACTCTTGCAACAATAGAATTGAACCAAACTTGCCATATTGAACTCTCATTACCAACAGAAAGTACTGAAAGGGTTTGCTTGGGAATTGACCTTGAGTTTGGAAGTTGTAGTTCACCTACACCCAGAGAGCACTGTGGACTCAAACAATGTTATGTTATGTTGTTGTTTGTTTTCTATCCAGAATCACAATGTTGGAAGCAGGCTCACCACTTTAAGGTCCCTAAAACAGGCATGGCAAAACTTGACCCCCTGGGTGCTTTGGACTTCAAGGCCCACCAGGCCTAACAGCCTGAGGCCCTTTCCTGCTTAAGTGGCTGAGGGGGGGGGGAGTAAAGGGGCCTGAGGCTGCTAGGAATGGTGGGAGTTAGAGTCCAAAACACCTGGAAGGTCCAAGTTTGCCCATGCCAGCTTTCGACAGAGACCTCTTCCTCCCCCTCCCCCTTCGCGCCCTTTCTTCCCCCTCCTGCTGAACACTTACTTTTTCTTCTACACTGCCGCTTCTGCCGCCATTTTGATCCGAAGGGGCAGTGTGAGCGTGTTCAGGAGGGGAGGGGGGAGGGGGGAAGACGTGGGGCAAGTCTGCGCAGTAGCATGAGCAAAGCGAGGCAAAGCAAGCAGAGCGAGGCTGGGAAGAAGGGAGCCCGAGTGGAGAAGAAAAAGTGTTCGGCAGGAGGGGGAAGAAAGGATATTGGAGGTTCCAATTTCCCGCAGCACAACTGATGATCGCTCACAGCACACTAGTGTGCCACGGCACACTGGTTGGGAAACACTGGCCTATGCTGACGTGGGGATGATGGTGTTCTTCCTGTGGTGCGGGCTGGTAGAGGACTTCCGTTTTCTTATTATTATTTTATTATTGTATTATTATTATTAGGGTTACTATATAGTTTCAACTATATAGTAACCCTAATAATAATAATAATAATAATGGGTAAAACACAAGACCATTAAAATACATGGAAATACATTGAAATCATGCATACCAAGAAAATGGTACATTGAACAGTCATAGTTCAAAATGGACTGGGCTTGGTGTGAGAACAGATGCCAACACTAAATGAGATCAGCACCCCATAGGCATGGGAGGCTTCCCAATCCATCCCTCCCCCTGCTCTGTTGTTTGCTCACCTGCCTCTTAGCCATTGGCTTGACTTACCTTTTCCTACCTGTCTCTCCTCTTGAGCCTCCTTAGTCCAGGCGATGAGGAACTACAGTGGGAGAAAGGGCAGGACTCTGAGCGAGGGGGCCCTTTAATGCCCAGCCCTAGGAGCCGGGCGGGAAAGTGACAAGGAAACGCCAACCTCTTCCCGCAAGGCACGTCGGGAGTTGTATTTCCCCGGGCCGCTCCTGCAACCTCCTCCAGGGGGCGGTAGAACTACATTTCCCTTGACGCTCAGCGGCGAGAAGGCCGGCAAGCGATCAGCTGGTCTTAAAGGAGACGTAGCACTAAAAGTGTGGTTAGAGTGAGCATGAATAGATGGCTATAGCTATGATACATGGATAGGCAGTATGATACATAGTTAAATGATTGCTACTAGATCAATAAACAGATACACCTTCCTTATTAATATCATAGATAGATAATAGATTGATATGATGCATAACTAAATGATAGCAATCTATTATATAAATGGGTTCACGTCATGTGATGTATACCTCAAACAAAGAAACCATACAACGCAGAAACACAATACTTGCCAACAGAAATAGGCCTCAAGCAAGGTAAGTTTTTAGCAAAGAAACTTCCCCCCCAAAACCTAAAAGGCCCCCAAAACAACGAATAAAAATAAAACTACATTTATCAGCATCCAA
Source organism: Anolis apletophallus (assembly GCA_030556195.1). Classification (NCBI taxonomy): domain Eukaryota; kingdom Metazoa; phylum Chordata; class Lepidosauria; order Squamata; family Anolidae; genus Anolis; species Anolis apletophallus. The sequence continues at coordinate 161,353,916 of JARBWK010000004.1, forward strand.
AGACTCACCCAGCCTCTACATTCTGAACAACATGATTGGCTGCCAATAAGGGCGGATTTGCATAACTGCTGTAACCATAGCAACGCTGGCAAGAGCCATCCAAGGCTAGGATAGAATGCTGAGAGATTTCAGTTGGTGTTTGAGGGTTAAACTGCCAAAACCAAACTCTGAGGGAGCAATTCTCCAGCAAATTCCTACCCACACAACACAACTTCCAAACACAACCCATCCCACCAACCTTACGGGACCCCGTACACACAACACCTACAAACACCACAAACTAAAACCATTCCTTCCTTCCACACAGACATAAACTGACCCAAAAGACAAGCCATGCCTTATAAAAATACTGTAAACACAAGCTAATAAATGTCGCAGTGAATGTAACAAAATATCACTTTTATACAATAATATCAAACAACAATGAGGAGTTCCCTCTATGGTGTCATACCTACAAAATAGCACAATATACCGTAGTAACATAATCAATGTAACAGTATGATACACATATAAACAGTTTCACTCTCCTACAAGTTACAATTCTAAGCTCCCACGAATACAATGTTGGCTGTATGCAGTCAGATAATATGTTGCTCCAAGTTTCATCAGCTAAATGCTGAGTCCATATATGCCAACACGTATCAGATGATGGTACTCACTGTCCTGGCGTATACGCGGTCTATACTTCTTGGTGATGCCCCTTGTGATTTGACCTTTGATTTGTCTAATGATGGATGATGGATGTTCCTGATTATTATTGAGAAGCTATATGCACCCAGAGCCCCGCCCTGAGGAAGTGAAAGACGAAACAGGATTGGGCCCATTTATGGTTACCCGTTGGCGGATCGGAGCCTTCTCCTTGCCTTCTCGGAGGTCCCCCTTGGTCTCACTCCCGTACTGCTTTCCTACGCTTCCCATCTACTTCATTCTCCCTCATCGTTTTCCTGTTCTCCTGTCTGTTATATTTGCTACTATGTGGATTCAAACTGCCGCCAAAACACAAGCCGCGGCGTCGTAAAAGTTTTCCTGCGCGACGGAATTGAGAGCTTTGCGGCGCGCCTTAGCAACAGCTTGCATTACGGCTTGGCGCAATTTGTTTTGCCACGGCCGCGGGAGTTGGGCTGCATTTGCCCAAAGTGTGGCGACGCCTCTCCCTAATACTTTCCATACATGGACCTGTTGTACCTCATCTGAGGACACACGGATGCCAGGACAGTGAGTACCATCATCTGATACATGTTGGCATATATGGACTCAGCATTTAGCTGATGAAACTTGGAGCAACATATTATCTGACTGCATACAGCCAACATTGTATTCGTGGGAGCTTAGAATTGTAACTTGTAGGAGAGTGAAACTGTTTATATGTGTATCATACTGTTACATTGATTATGTTACTATATTGTGCTATTTTGTAGGTATGACACCATAGAGGGAACTCCTCATTGTTTGATATTATTGTATAAAAGTGATATTTTGTTACATTCACTGCGACATTTATTAGCTTGCGTTTACAGTGTATTGTGACACAAGATAGGTATATTTATCTGTTTTGCAATGCCTTATAAAAATAACAGCATCGGACGACACACTCACAGCGCTACATACATCAAACAAAAAAGGGCAGAACAAACGCCAGAACAGAAACACACTGCGCAGCAGAGACACAGACAACAGGTCACTGCACACCGCACAGCTGAGAACCAAATGCAAAGAACTGCACGACAAGAAGAAGCGCTCAGCCAGGAACAACAAAGACGCAGAAATGCAACACAACAGCAGCGCGCAAGGAGCGCAGAAACACGACGTCGCAACACAGAAAACAAACTTCAAAAACACCACAACCAATTCCACCGCCTAGCCTTCAGATACAATGCTGCAGAAGACTACAGCATGGTGCCAGAGGCCGACATTGGCACCCTAACGCACATCTGCACACACTGCAAAGCCCTGAAATACCCAGCAGAAACAACAGGAATGTGCTGCCTAGCCGGTAAAGTCTCTCTACCACCACTTGCCACTCCTCCACAACCACTACAGACTTTGCTGAGTGGAGACACTCCAGAATCAAAACACTTCCTCCGCTATATAAGACAATACAACTCATGCTTCCAGATGACATCATTTGGAGCACACATAGAAAGTGCGCAATTCATGCCTACATGACCCCACCAAGACCGTAAGTAACATCATTTCCAACCCTTACATCTCGCATCTCCTAAATAGGGCACAGCAACGCGTGCCGGGTACAGCTAGTCTATTATATAAAGGAGGTCCCGTCATGGAACGACCGTCCTAGGCAGAGAAACCTTACAAGGCAGAGACACCAAACTTGGCAACAAAAATAGGCCTCAGGCAAGGTAGGTTTTTAGCAAAAAACCTTTCCCCACCAAAACATACCCGGCCTCTACATTCTGACAACATGATTGGTTGCCAGTGAGGGAGTATTTGCATAACGCCTCTATTGTAAACACACTAATTCAAAATACTGGGAATGTAACAACCAAATACACATAGGAAGCTTAGAATTCCTTATAACATTATATATTCACTCTATTGTTTCACAATTAATTCACAGTGTCCATGCAGATAATGCAATGCTATACATGCCAGTTGGAGCCAATGTGCATCACCGGGATAGACTGGGAGTCGCGGAAAGTTCTTGTAGGGTGGGGTTGTGTTGAGACCGGAGGGAAAGTTCAATAGGAATTACAGTCCATTGTCCAAAGAATGCTGTCTCACCACACTCGGTCTGCACACCCAGATGGCAATATAAATGACCTGACGATTCCGCAGCACTTTTTACGTCCAGGTCGGCTCCTGAAGGCGTGTATGGCAAAAGCCGCTTTTGTGTATGGTCTAAATTTACAGTAACCTACCTTGGCACACAGAGCCCCTATGACCCACGCTACATTCTACTGCAGTTTGGAGGAGGGTGGACCATGGATGATGGGATTTGATGTACCTCCATGGATTATAGGATTTGTAGTACTTTCAAACCCTTCATTCCCCACAGACCACTGTGGCCCAGAACCAAGACCGATAAAGACCCAACTTGGCACACAGTGCCCCCATGACCCACACTCCATCCAACTGCAGTTTAGAGGAGCGCACACCATGGATGATGGGATTTCAAGTACCTCCACTCACTTCCAAAGTACCCCACCCACACAAGCATCAACACAGCAGACGGAAAGACAAAAAACATTGTATATCCACAAGCTATGCAGAACGCCAGCAACACCACACACCAACAACTCCCCAGGACTTCAACATCCCACCCACCAAAACAACCCACAACAACACAGCCATGACCCCAACAACACCATAACTAACATCAATTCCAATCCTTACATACTCAGACTTTCTCGCGTCTCCTAAATAGGGCACAGCAACGCGTGCTGGGTATGCAATAAATAGATCAACAGATAGAGGATAGATCTTCCTTAATAGTATAATAAATAGATATGACACATCTATATAAATAAAAATGTAATCTTTGTTTGTGGGATCAACATAACTCAAAAACCACTAGATGAATTGGCACCCAATTTGGACACAATACACCCAACAACCCAATGAGTGGCCATCACTCAAAAAATTTCATTTTGTCATTTGGGAGTTGTAGTTGCTGGGATTTATAGTTCACCTACAATCAAAGAGCATTCTGAATGCCACCAATGGTGAAATTGACCCAAACTTGGCACACAGAACTCCCATGACTAACAGAAAACACTAGAAGGGTTTGACGGGCGTTGACCTTGAGTTTGGGAGTTGTAGTTCACCTGCATCCAGATAGCACTTTAGACTGAAACAATGAAGGATCTATACCAAATTTGGTACAGATACTCAATTTGCCCAAATATGTACACAGATGGAGTTCGGGGGAAATCAATCTTGGCATTTAGGAGTTGTAGTTACTGGGATTTATAGTTCACCTTTAGCAGCAAATCTGGAGTCCCAAAACTCCCTGGATGTTACCTTTTACTCCCAGGTTGCGGGGACGTGCGGGCACAGGAACGAGAGAAGACGCAACAACCGTATTGCATTCAAATGAAGCCAAAGGTTTATTTGCACAACGTCAGCTGACGGGACCTGCCCACAGAACTTGCTGCCTCAGGGCAAGAACCCTCAACATTCTCTTACTAACCCTTATATACACGCTATGGCGGCAGGTCCCGTCTTCATCATTTTTCATTGGTTCACATTATTACCACATCATCAACACATCATCAACACATTTCTATTATCCAATTACATATCACATTATTTGGCAGTTCATTCTACTTGCGTTCCCATTTGTTAAACAGCACTACGCAGTTATTAATTCTTCATTCCCACAGTGTATTATCTGCTGTATGAGCGTCCTGTACCGAATTTGCAACATTTCTAAAATGTCCCTCAGTGCCAATAGGGAGGAACGGCTTCATTTACCCATGCGCAGTTTCTACCAATCAGCTACAATGTAAACAAACGCACGTTGGAACTAGCTAGACTAATCAAGGCCGGTGTTATCAGGAAAGGCACATGATGTACTTTCACAAATCACAGCCTGTGCCTGACCTACCAATCAAAGTGCATTATTCTCGTAATGGCATTTAGCATGATTTTGGCAAGCTACTCCGCTATACTAAGTACTATGCTTGTGCATCACTCTCTCCTGACTGTACTTCTGCTAAAAGCACCAATTCTGCTTTACACCTACAATAAAAGCGCATTCTGAACCCCACCAATGATGTAATTGGGCCAAACTTCCCACACAGAACCCCCACGACCAACAGAAAATACTGTGTTGTATTGTATTTTAGAAGAGCTTGGGCTCATGTTAGCTGCCTCGCGTCCCCATTGGGGAGATGGTGGCGGGGTATAAATAAAGATGATGATGATGATGATGATTATTTCTGATGCATCTGTTTTGTATTTTGTATTTATTATTATTATTATTATTTGTGGGGAAATTGCAAAACCAATACAATGTAATCCCAGCCTCCTGAACTGTTAATAATGTATACATCTTAAGGGATGGGGGAATAGCACAGAATGCTTTTCGCCTCCATTCCTTTTCCAGGGGATTTTTTTTGGGGAACGCCCTGCATACATTAAAATAAATATATAAATGGATGGCAAAAGGAAGAACTCCCTTCAAAAGAAGAAGAAAAGCCTGGCAGCTTGGACTGTGCTGCATGCAGTTCAACGCTGGCTGCCGCAGCCCTTGGCACTCTCTCTCTCTCTCTCTCTCTCTCTCTCTCTCTCTCTCTCTCTCTCTCTCTCCCTCCCTCCCTCTCTCTCTCTCCCTCTCTCTCTCCCTCCTTCTCTCTCTTTGCTGCTCCAACCCCCCCAAAAGGAAGGAGACCTATGTCTATTTCATTCCATTTTATTGCTTTCCGAAGAGGAGGGAAGAAGCAGGAGAAGAAGGGGCTTTCTTCTGCCCCTCTTGCAGTATATTGTGCTCCCAGGAGAAAGGAGTAAGTGCATTTCATCCTTCTCTTCCCCCCCACCTTCCCTTCCCCTTCCTTCTCCTTCCTTGCTGTATGTGTCAATGACACGCGTGGGGATCCACGCACTCACTCCTGGGTTGGTTTTGGGGTCCTTTTGCAAGACGGCTTAGTTATGATGAGATGGATGTTACTAAACACCATCCACAGTGGGTTTGGGGGGGTCGATCGCGCGTGGAAAGGGTCACGCGTGGGGTGGGTTCCTGCCCCAAAATATAATCAAAAGCTGTTTTTTCCCCGCCCCTGCCTCCTGTCTGTCTCTCATGGTTCCACAGTGGGTTTGGGGGGAGGGTCGAACACGCGTGGAAAGGGTCACGCGTGGGTTGGTTTCCTGCCCAAAAATATAATCAAAACCTGTTTTTTTCCACCCCTGTCTCTTGTCTGTCTCTCATGGTGCCACAGTGGGTTTGGGGGGAGGGTCGAACACACGTGGAAAGGGTCACGCGTGGGGTGGGTTCCTGTTCCCCAAAAATATCACCAAAAGCTCTTTTTCCACCCCTGTCTCTTGTCTGTCTCTCATGGTGCCACAGTGGGTTTGGGGAGGGTCAAACACGCGTCTCTTGTCTGAAAGGGTCACACGCCTGGGGTGGGTTCCTGCCCAAAAATATCACCAAAAGCTCTTTTTTCCACCCCCTGTCTCTTGTCTGTCTCTCATGGTGCCACAGTGGGTTTGGGGGGGAGGGTGGAAAGGGTCAACTGGGGTGGGCGTGGAAAGGGTCACGCAGTGGGTTTGGGGGGTTCCTGCCCAAAAATATCATCAAAAGCTCTTTTTTTCCACCCCTGTCTCTTGTCTGTCTCTCATGGTGCCACAGTGGGTTTGGGGGGAGGGTCGAACACGCGTGGAAAGACACGCGTGGAAAGGGTCACGCGTGGGGTGGGTTCCTGCCCAAAAATATCATCAAAAGCTCTTTTTTTCCACCCCTGTCTCTTGTCTGTCTCTCATGGTGCCACAGTGGGTTTGGGGGGGTTTGGGGGTCAGGGTTCCTGCCAAAAATATCACCAAAAGCTCTTTTTCCACCCCTGTCTCTTGTCTGTCTCTCATGGTGCCACACGCGTGGGGTGGGTTCCTGCCCAAAAATATCACCAAAAGCTCTTTTTTTCCACCCCTGTCTCTTGTCTGTCTCTCATGGTGCCACAGTGGGTTTGGGGGGAGGGTCGAACACGCGTGGAAAGGGTCACGCGTGGGGTGGGTTCCTGCCCAAAAATATCATCAAAAGCTCTTTTTCCACCCCTGTCTCTTGTCTGTCTCTCATGGTGCCACAGTGGGTTTGGGGGGAGGGTCGAACACGCGTGGAAAGGGTCACGCGTGGGGGGGATCCAGCCCAAAAATATCAACAAAAGCTCTTTTTTCCACCCCTGTCTCTTGTCTGTCTCTCATGGTGCCACAGTGGGTTTGGGGGAGGGTCAAACACGCGTGGGGAAAGGGTCACATGGTGCAGTGGGTTTGGGGGGTGGGTTCCTGGGGTGGGTTCCTGCCCAAAAATATCACCAAAAGCTCTTTTTTTCCACCCCTGTCTCTTGTCTGTCTCTCATGGTGCCACCGTGGGTTTGGGGGAGGGTCAAAACACGCGTGGAAAGGGTCACGCGTGGAAAGGGTGGGTTCCTGCCCAAAAATATCATCAAAAGCTCTTTTTTCCACCCCTGTCTCTTGTCTGTCTCTCATGGTGCCACAGTGGGTTTGGGGGAGGGTCAAACACAGCGTGGAAAGGGTCACGGGTCACGGGGTGGGTTCCTGCCCAAAAATATCATCAAAAGCTCTTTTTTCCACCCCTGTCTCTTGTCTGTCTCTCATGGTGCCACAGTGGGTTTGGGGGGAGGGTCGAACACGTGGAAAGGGTCACGCGTGGGGTGGGTTCCTGCCCAAAAATATCATCAAAAGCTCTTTTTTTCCACCCCTGTCTCTTGTCTGTCTCTCATGGTGCCACAGTGGGTTTGGGGGGAGGGTCGAACACGCGTGGAAAGGGTCACGCGGGGTGGGGTCCGGCCCAAAAATATCATCAAAAGCTCTTTTTCCACCCCTGTCTCTTGTCTGTCTCTCATGGTGCCACAGTGGGTTTGGGGAGGGGGACGCGTGGAAAGGGTCGTGGGGTGAACACGCGTGGAAAGGGTCTCATGGTGCCACAGTGGGGGGGTTCCTGCTGGAAAAAAATATCATCAAAAGCTCAAAAGCTCTTTTTTCCACCCCTGCCTCTTGTCTGTCTCTCATGGTGCCACAGTGGGTTTGGGGGGAGGGTCGAACACGCGTGGAAAGGGTCACGCGTGGGGGTGGGTTCCTGCCCAAAAATATCATCAAAAGCTCTTTTTTTCCACCCCTGTCTCTTGTCTGTCTCTCATGGTGCCACAGTGGGTTTGGGGGGAGGGTCGAACACGCGTGGAAAGGGTCACGCGTGGGGTGGGTTCCTGCCCAAAAATATCATCAAAAGCTCTTTTTTTCCACCCCTGCCTCTTGTCTGTCTCTCATGGTGCCACAGTGGGTTTGGGGGGAGGGTCGAACACGCGTGGAAAGGGTCTGCCCAGAAATATCACCAAAAGATGCTGGGATTTTTCCATCCCTGTCTCCTGACTGTCACAGGGTGCATCTACAGCAGGCAAGGGCAAACTTGGGCTCTCCCTCCAGGTGTTTTGGACTCCAACTCCCACAATTCCTAACAGCCTGGCTGTTAGGAATTGTGGGAGTTGGAGTCCAAAACACCTGCAAGGGAGAGCCCAAGTGTGCCCATACCTGCTGTAGATGTCTAGACTCTTTTCAGTAATGAGATCCAGGTCAAAGGAGTGGGATTTAATCCTGACACACTGAAGTTGTCTGCCTTTCGAAGAGACCCATCAATCATCTGCTTTATCTTTTGCGCTCCTTTGTAATACCAGAACCTGAGAAACTAGTTTACTTGTGTACTAAACAAGTGTCCCATATGTTTTCCTTTGCGTCTCTTATCTAAAACTGTCAAGAGATTTTATCCCAAACGAAACTACTACTGTTTGGCATGTACCTTCTCCACGTGATGGCTCAAAACAGGGCTATCCAACTTCTACGGGCCCAAGGGCCGGAATTCCGGTCACTGATCACCTGGGGGGCCGAAGAGTCTGCCTCTGCCCCCGGCTCTGCCCCTTCCCCCAGCTCCGCCCCCGCCCCTCCCCCGGCTCTGCCCCTCCCCGGCTCCGCCCCCTCCCCGGCTCCAATTTACTTACACTTGACCTTAGGTTGTAGAGTTGTAGTTCACCTCCATCCAGAGAGCACTGTGGACTCAAATAATGATGGATCTGGACCAAACGTGGCATGAATACTCAATATACCCAAATGGGAACACTGGTGGATTTGGGGGAATATTTCCTAATACCCTTGAGTTATTTGAGTCCACACTCAAATTGGGACACACCAAAAAAACCCAAACACCTCAAGGCCGTCGCAGGGCTTGATGGGGCCTCCTTTCCCAGAGGCGGGTGGAGGAGGCCCAAAGAGCTCCCTCCCTCCCTGAAGGGAAAACAAGCCGCGGGGCAGGCGCAAAGGAAGCCACGTTGCACCCTGCACGCGGGGAAGGCAGCACAAGGGGAGGGGCGCGGAGAAGGGAAAAAAGTGTCGCCAAGGAAACCGCCGCTGAGGGACCCCTCCCCCCCTCACCCAACGTCCCACTGTTTTTAGATTGATTGATTCGAGCCAGGCCCTTCCTTACCCATACTGCGGGAGCCCCGCCACAGGGCCGAAGCGCCAACGCCAACGCCGCCCCCGCTGAGCCCCGCTGGAGCTGAGGCCAAGCTCAGGCCGGGCGCGGCGGCTCTCCCATCCGCGGGGCGGGAAGCGAGGGCCCTCCACAGGAAGAGGACGGAGCCAGGAGGGGCTTTCCTGCCTCACTCCCCCCTCCCTCTCTCTGAGGGAATGGGGGCTGGCCTGGAAGCAGCCGCGAGGGAGGAGGAGGCGCACACCCAGGCCGGCCGCAAATCCCGCGGGACCCGAGATTTCGGCAGCTATCGCGAGACTACGCAGCCACAGACGGGATTTCGACCTCCCTTGAAATCCCGTCTGTGGCTGGCGTAGTCTCGCGGTGCTTGCCTAAACCCGGAAGAAGGGTTTTAAAAAATTTTTAATTTTATTTTTAATTTGTACTTTATTAAAACAAGTTAGGGGGCCAGAGGGAAGGGGCTCGGGGGCCATATACGGCCCCAGGGGCGCCTGTTGGACAGCCCTGGCTCAAAACATTGGTTTATTCCTTTTCTTAGGATGCAAATTAATGCAATTCAGTTAACCAATGTGGATCAATGCTATGGGATACTGGGATTTATAGTTTGGTGAGGCACCAGCACTCTTTGGCTGAGAAGGCTTTGGAAAACTATAGCTCCCACAACTCCATAGCTTTGAGCCATAGCAGCGAAAGTAGTATCAAAGTGGATTAATTCTACAGTGTAGATAAGTGGTTCTTAACCTTCCTAATGCCACAACCACTTAATACAGTTCCTCATGTTGTGGTGACCCCCAACCATAACATTATTTTCATTGCTACTTCAGAAATGTAATTTTGCTATTATTATGAATCGTAATGTAAATATGCAGGATGTATTTTCATTCACGGGAGCAAATTTGGCACAAATACTCAATATGCCCACATTTGAATACTGGTGGAGTGAGATGCAGGGGGGGGGGGGGTTGATATTGTCATTTGGGAGTTGTAGTTGCTGGGATTTATAGTTCACCTACAATCAAAGAGTATTCTGAACTCCACCAGCGATGGAATTGAACCAAACATGGCACACAGAACTCCCATGACCAACAGAAAATACGGTGTTTTTTGATGGTCTTTGGTGATCCCTCTGACACCCCCTCGTGACCCCTCCAGGGTCCCACCCCCCAGATTGAGAAACACTGGTGTAGACGCACTTGGTAATGCTTGGAGCTGTGGCCCAAGATTTAGTTTCTATTCCCTTTTTAAACGGAAGCTTCAAAGGCGATGTGCAGGAAAAAGCATCCATAAAAGCAAACAATCGGGATGCTAAAAATACGGCATTGTGGTTTCTTTGCAACCTCTTCACTTACTCTAGTCCTAGATGTTGTATTTTTTTAATCAGATATTTGATTTGGAAGCATACGCTTTATTTATTTATTTATTTATTTACAATATTTATATTCAACCCTTCTCACCCCACAGGGGACTCAGGGCGGATTACAATGCACATATACATGGCAAACATTCAATGCCATTAGACATACAACATACTGTATATAGACAGACACGGAGGCAATTTAACATTCCAGCATTTCTGGCTTCATGAGGGTATGCTTGATTCCAGCCACAGGGGGAGCTGCAGCTTCACTGTCCACTTGTGACACTGAGTCCTTGATGGAGTACTTCCTGATTCTTAGGCACACTGCTGGAAGGTTTTATGGTGTCATAAATTAGTTAAATTAGTCTCCCCGCATAAAACCGTACCTAAATTTCCTACTTGACAGATGCAACTGTCTTTCGGGCTGCATAGGTCAACAGCAAGCTAGACTATTAATGGAATCTATCATCTTGTGATCTACTTGCACATTTTCATGATATATTCTTTGGGACATAATTTAACCTAGGTTTTTTTCTCCACATTTCAGGGCATGATGAAAAAATTCTACTATGACTTTGATGATCAATTCCTTGTTTAGAACAACTTTCCTAAAATAATAAATAGCATTTAGGCTCCATGCTTGACCTGGGGAAGCATAGGAAGAAGAGGCTGGATGACTGGAAGGGTTTTTGATTTATCTTTTACTAAATAGGATTAAATCACATACCTGCAGACTCTGCCAGCAAACCTTTAAATATTTACAGCAGCTGCAGTATAAGGGCCAGGATTTTGACGATTTGCCAGGTCACCTATAGAGAGCAAGGAGAGGACCAACCTATAGAGTTCTGTTCTTATTAATAAGTTGGGACATATACTTTGGTGGGATTTGTCAGGGTGGATTTGGAGACTCCAAAAAGTGACTTATCCAAGATCTGGATGGATCAGTGACTGTCACAATGATATTAGAAGCCCTCAAAACATATAGGACAGCGTTTTCAACCTGGGGGTTGGGACTCCTGGGGTGGGTGGGGTCGCAAGGGGGTGTCAGAGGGGTCACCAAAGACCATCAGAAAACACAGTATTTTCTGTTGTTCATGGGGGTTCTGTGTGGTCAGTTTGGCACAATTCTATCATTGCTGGGGTTCAGAATGCTCTTTGATTGTAGGCAAACTATAAATCCCAGCAACTACAACTCCCAAATATCAAGGTCAATTTCCCACAAACTCCACCAGTGTTCACATTTGGGCATATTGAGTATATGTGCCAAGTTTGGTCCAGATCCATCACTGCGTGAGTCCACAGTGCTCTGTGAACTACAAAACTCAAGGTCAATGCCCACTAAGCCCTTCCAGTATTTTCTGTTGGTCATGAGAGTTATGTATGCCAAATTCAGATCTATGATACTGTATCTGTCATATACATATGTGTGCGTGCGTGAATCATATATATCCTATAGCTGGATGGCTCTTTGTCAGAAGGGCTTTGATTATGTTTTCTTGCCCTGGTGAAAGGAGTTGGACTGGTGGCCTTAAGGCAGCATTTCTCAACCTGGGGGTCGGGACCCCTGGGTGGGGGTTGCAAGGGGGTGTCAGAAGGATCACCAAAGACTATCAGAAAACACAGTATTTTCTGTTGGTCATGGGGGTTCTGTGTGGGAAGTTTGGCCCAATTATATCATTGGTGAGGTTCAGAATGTGCTTTCATTGTATGCGAACTATAAATCCCAACTCCTAAATGCCATCCAAACTCCATCTGTGTTCATATTTGGGCAAATTGAGTATCCGTACCAAATTTGGTCTAGATCCTTCAATGTTTGAGTCTAAAGTGCTCTCTGGGTGTAGGTGAACTACAACTCCCAAACTCAAGTTCAATGCCCACCAAACCCTTCTAGTGTTTTCTGTTAGTCATGGGAGTTCTGTGTGCCAAGTTTGGGTCAATTCCACCATTGGTGGCATTCAAAATGCTCTTTGATTGTAGGTGAATCCCAGCAACTACAATTCCCAAATCAACATAACGTATTGGATATTTGTGCCAAATTTGGTCCAGTGAATGAAAATATATCCTGCATCTCAGATATTTACATTACGATTCATAACAGTAGCAAAATTACATTTATGAAGTAGCAACGAAAAAAATGTTATGGTTGGGGGACACCACAACATGCGAAACTGTATTAAGGGGCCGCAACATTAGTAAGGTTGAGAACTACTGATATAGGAGAAAGAAACATATGGCAATGTTAGAGTCAAAGCCTACCGTTTGCCAAAATGGTTTTTTTTTGTCATCAAAAAACAATACCCACGAGGGGTTCAATATAATCAATCACAAAATCAATAGTGTATCAAAAAGTATTGTATTGAATATCTTATAGTATTAAAGTCACAGAAAGACTTGCATAATCAAACAGGGTATATATCTCAAACCCAAATGTAGTCCCACGCAGGGGTTAATTCTTAATATAACTCAATGTCCCTCGCAGGGGTTAAGTCAAAATCAACATATAGCATTGCTGTAATCGCATATCAAGAAATCATTCAAATAAAGAGTCTATAAGTAATACTCATCCCTGGTGGGGAAAAGGAAGGAAAGCAATCAGGACGCAGAGGAGTAAATTCGCCCCCTCTAGGTGAATCGGTCAGGCCGACGGAATCGCCATGTGTGTTGAAAGGCCCAGAAATCTGTTTCACCGGTAGTCCAGTTTTTTCAAGGCAAATCTATAAGCATCCAGTATCTGCGAAACATTATCAAATTAAACCTCAGGCAAAATACCCCAAATCATATTAGCATTATATCGAGCAGAGTAAAAGGGATACATACCATTACAATCTATCATATATCATATAACCCAGGCGTAGTAGCCGATCACGGGTGACCCAAAGGTAAACAGTAAGAGTACATGAAGGGGTATATATTGATAAAAGGGTTAAGCCAATGAACGGAGGGGGATTACGTCATTCAACCCGTTAGGCCATTCAGTATCAAGGAGGAGTGTCCATTTAACTTCAGCTGCTCTCAGTAAATCATTAGCATGTTGGTGAGGACTTGGTTTTATTTGTTGTAAGATCATGAGTTTTAAAGAGGAAGCCTCATGTTTCTTTTCCTTGCAGTGTTTGTAAAACATAGAATCCTCCGAAGATCTATGAATTTTACTTCTGTGTTCAATAAAACGGGTCCGTTTTTTTTGTCATCCAATAAGATGATCCATATATAGTCATATAGGCCAGGGCCGTCCAACTGGCGGCCCGGGGGCCGTATACGGCCCCCAGCCCCTTCCCTACGGCCCCCTAAGCTTTTTAATAAAAAATAAAAATTGAAAAATAAAATAAATAATAAAAAATAAAAAATACCTACTTCCGGGTTTGGAGCAAGTATCGCGAGAATACGCAATCCACACGGGATTTCGCTGTCAACGCGAGATCACGTCGGTGTTGACAGCGAAATCCCGTGTGGATTGCGTATTCTTGTGATACTCTTCGGCTACTCTAGTACTGGATCGCTGAGGCCCACAGACGCGATTAGGACCTTCTACAACTCAGTCGGTCGTCGCCTCTCTCGTCGTCCAGGTACTCCTGGATCCTGCGCGTTTGGAAAAGGTAGGCCAAAGCAGGGGGCTCCTCAGGGGGCTCCTCATTCCCTCCCCCATCTCCCCTCATGTATTGAATATAAAATTAAATATATTAAAATATGAAATAAGGGGAGATGGGATACATTAAAATAAGGGGGGAGGGGAGGATGGAATTAAATATATTTAATATGAAATAAAAATAAGGGGAGAGGGGAGAGGGCGCTGGGGAGAGGGCGGAGCCGGGGGTGGGGAGGGGGCGGAGCCGGGGGCAGGGGCAGACCCTACGGCCCCCCAGGTCATCAGTGACCGGAATTCAGGCCCCTGGGCCGGTAGAAGTTGGACAGCCCTGCAATAGGAGAACCGCAATGACCATATACGTAGTACGTGGTGACACCCAAATCCCCAACACAAAGCTCAATCCAATGAAAAAGGAGAAAGGACCAACTGCTCTCAAACAGAGAGTCTCTCCGCCTGAGATCAGTCCCAACGTAGGAAAGCTTCAGGGCTCCAAATCCAGTAAGAAAATCTTCCGAAAGAAGGAAAAGTGAGCTATGATCACGTCGCTATTCTGCGAAAGGAAGAAGATCATCGTGGAGCACAGCTCTCAAAAGAAAGAGTCAACCATGGTTCAAAGGAGCTGAAAAGGTCCAAACTGGATGAAAATTTATTTATTTGTTTATTTGCCATGCTTCTATACCGCCTCTCTCAGCCCGAAGGCGACTCGAGGCGGTGAACAAGCGGCAACAAGTGCCCATTACAATACATCACAAGATAAAAGCAGTCATATAAAAACATATAAAAATAACTGTTAAAAACTCCAAAATACAAATCTCAGCTCCACAATCTTAAAATCAGTTTCCGTTTCGTCGTCATAGAATCCTTGATCTCGATTAAAGTTCGTCTGCGAATGCTTGCTCGAAAAGCCAAGTCTTGACTTTCTTACGAAATGTCAGGAGGGAGGGGGCCGATCTGATGTCACTAGGAAGGGCGTTCCAAAGCCGAGGAGCCACCACTGAGAAGGCCCTGTCTATCGTCCCCGCCAGGCGCACCTGCGAAGCAGGTGGGACCGAGAGCAGGGCCTCTCCGGATGATCTTAAGCATCTTGATGGTTCATAGGGAGAGATGCGTTCGGACAGGTAAGTTGGACTAGAACCGTTTAGAGCTTTAAAGGCCAAAACCAGCTCTTTGAATTGTGCCCAGTAGCAAACTGGTAGCCAGTGGAGCTGGCACAACAGGGGAGTTGTACGCGCCCTGAGTGCTGCTCCTGTTATCAACTGCTGTCCGTTGGACCAATTGAAGCTTCTGAGCAGTCTTCAAGGGCAGCCCCACGTAGAGAGAGTTGCAGTGATCTATACAAGATGTAACCAGAGCATGGACTACCGTGGCCAAGTCAGACTTCCCAAGGTACGGGCGGAGCTGGTGCACAAGTTTTAACTGTGCAAATGCTTCCATGGTCACCTGGGGTTCCAGGCTCAGCAATGAATCCAGGATCACACCCAGACTGCGAACCTGCGTTTCAGGGGAGTGTAACCCCGTCCAACACAGGCTGTAACCCTATGCCCTGTTCGGCCTTTCGACTGACCAGGAGTGCCTCTGTCTTGTCTGGATTCGGTTTCAATTTGTTCGCCCTCATCCAGTCCGACACAGCGGCCAAGCACCGGTTCAGGA